>CABFVZ010002771.1:0-52283 GCA_902151445.1 Timema monikensis
GTTAAATCATAAACAAATATCGCCCAAACAGTAATTTTGAACAAATCAAGGCCAAACAGAATTTTGAAGTAAAATAACCTAAACCTAAATCAACACTAAGTGCCTCACCTAGAGAATGTGGATAAATGCGTACCATGGCTATAGAGTCCTGCCATTATATACACATAGGTAGTCTCACGTGTTCTCACAGCGCGGGAAGCAGGGCTGGGAAAGGGGGGAAGGGAGTGCACTGTTCTGGAACACCCTCACGCATTCCGGACGTAATTTCAAATCGCAAGCCACCCGATGACCATTGATATCACTGCACTGTTGCCGGTGCGCACGGGTCTGCGCACGTTAATCGTCTCTTGTTTTCTCTTGGGGTGGGGCAGGCCTGGAGGCGTAAGCTCGGTCATGGTTACTCGGCTCAGTTGAAAACAAACTGGGCCGCGAAGTGTGTGTTGTGTGGAGCCTCGTGGAGTAGCCAAATGGAGACAGAGTTGGTGAGTCAAACCAAGCCTTTTCCTTTCATGTTGTGACTATGTCACATACTCTCTTTGCCACCTTGCAACACCAGTGTTTTATGTAGTATCACATTGTTGATTCTACTGACTTTATATTTGTACGTGTAGACCCCAGCATGTTAGCTTGTTTGAACTGATTTTATTACCTAATTTCCTTATAAATTATACACTTTTCTCCCCTTTGTCTCCCTGTCACACCAGTGTTTTGCTGTAGAGAACCATTTCCATACCGCTTCTTAACTTGTATATTCTATAAACTCATTTCCCTAAAATGTATACAATTTCTCCTCTTTGCCCACCTGCAACACTAGTATTTTGTGGTATAGCTTCATTTCCATATCACTAATGGACATGTTTGAACATGTTCTACGACCTTGTTTCCTTGTTAGGATATGTAAATCAGTGATCCAAGATGGTAGTTGCCTTAGATAACGTCACTACCGCAATCATCGCCTTCCTCTCCTTTAACCTCACTAGCGCTAATAATCACACTGGTGGCGTGTAATCCAACTAGCGTTAATAATTACCTTGCTGACGTATAACCTAACTAGTTCTAACAATCGCCCTGGTGGTTGACAAATCAACAAGTGCTGTGTGCAGACTTGAACAGGTCCATACTTGATCATCTGACAGCTTTCCAACCCCCTTCCATCTCTTACATCATTATTAACCATTTTAATAATTTTTAGTTTATTTTTATACCTCACACAATATCCAGAACATCTAGTGGTAATCTGCGACGGAATTCTCTCTTTTTTTCCTCCTCATCGGTTACTCAACCCACCACACCCAAAACTCATAATAGATAATTACCTAACCCCCATTCTCTCTACCTCAACCCACCACCACTCGAGATGTCAAGGTTTTTCCATGCTCTCTCCAGGTGAATAATGTAAAATTCACATACCTTCTACACCCTAACCTATAAGTGTCGCAACACAAAAGCCAAATCCCTAACTGAAAATTCCCTCCAGCCTCTCTTCACACTTGACTCCCATCACCTCATCATTCTGCTTTCCTACCAGCCACCTCCTTTGGCAACCTTCATCACCCGCCTCTACAAACCCCACTCTATACCCCTCTACTCCATCCTCCTGCTGACAGGACCTTACCACACCAGTTCATCGGAGAATGGACACAGTCCATGTCTTGAAGGAGGTTATGACAGGTTTATTGACCTCCTCTACTGATGACATATAAAGCGACGATGCTTACTAGGTGAATCCACTCAGACGCTCGCAATTCTTTTAAAAATATACTCCCTCTATCTTTCTCCTCCTCTTGCCAACCTTTACATCCTTCGCTAAAGCTAAATATTTAATCATCTTTCATTTATCAGAATCATGAAATATACATCGAATCGGAGGTAATTGATCATACCACGCTTCCTACGACATTTATTCATCATATTTGTTATCAATACACATATTAAATTAATCGTTATTTTATGACATAGGCTAATCAGTCATTTATCATGAACTTCTCTCGAACATTTTTAGACTCAACCTAACATACTTAGCCTAACCTTAAACTCAACCTTACTTTGACTTGACCAAACCCAACGTTCTCACCCACAGTGACCTTAACTTAACCAAGTCTAAGAGTCAACCTCTAGCATAGTCATACCAGCTTACTTATCATAGTAATGAGATCGAGTCCAGCAATGCCTTGCAATGAGAGTTATTTCACAACCACCATGAAAAAGTTAAATAATCTTTGTATTACAATAGACTTCAACAAGATTTCAGCATGACTTAGAAAATAATTAAAAATGCTTCACCAGGCATCAACATACGTCAATAGGCTTCAGCAGACTATACAAGGCATCAACAGACATGACCAGATCTCAAACAGACTTTAACAGATCTCAACATACATCAGCAGACTCCCCCAGGCCTCAGACTAATCGCACATTGGAACCGACTACGTAGGACTACGGCGAACGCCCGACTACACGCGACTTGGTTGTAAGATTATGTTTCACACAGATGCGATCTGTCCTTGTACTTCCTAGTTGTCGTTAAGGGGTGCATTATTTTGATTTTTTTTCTAAATAGAATGAAAAGTGAAAAATTAACCATCAACTGTACTTCCTTGAAAGTAATTTGTTGATCTGGCAATGAAGAAGGCGTCGAAGGAGGAATGAGTGGGTCAAACAAATATACCACACATATCTCTGGAGATCCCTCGAATGGTAGTGGTCGTCTTTTTTGTTCCCAAAGGAACTTCCTCTCTTAAACTAGACATAATTTTTCGTTCAACATTTTGGACATTTTAAAAATCAAAACACGGGAGAAATGACTAGTCAAGTCGCATGACTTCAACGAAAAATCCCAACTTGTTAGGGTCCGGTCAGAGTTCAGAACAATACGCGCGTAGTCGGATGACCGAGTCACCTCCAATGTGAGAACTCTGATCCATCGTCTCATGTGGGGATTGCTTGGGCGAATTCATGCGATTACGTGCGACCTATAGTCGTACGTAGTCGGTTGCAATGTGCGAGGGGCCTCAATTATGAATCAACAGACTTCACCTGACCTCAAATACACATAAATAGACTTCAGCCTACATCAATAGGCTTCAATAGACTTCAACATATGTCAACAGAATTCAAAATACTTAAACCGACTTCAAACGATTTCAACAAGACTTCAAAACACCCTCTACTTTGCATTATTATTCGAGGTCAGTGTTTCACAAAGTTTTGGTGATGGAGGACCACCAAATGGAAGCTATATGCAACGAGGGACCACCAGGGCTCTGGGAGAACGGTGGTGGGGGTTTGAAAATTGTGCGGAAACAGCATATCTAGGAAATATCATCTTATGATTATATATAAAAGACTAAAATTAATTTATTAAATTAAACGTATAAAACAAATATCAAATAGCTATATTGAATTAGTAATAGTTGTTTGATTATTTTTTAAATTCTAAACCTAATAATGAAAAAAAAGTTCAGATTCTTTGGATTAAGATTGATATAGACTTCATTTTCTATGTGGCTTGAGGCTACCAATAGAGCATAGCTTTAACTTCATATTTAATCTTTTGCATTTCAAGTTTTTGTATTATAGGTGATTGTCATGACCCCCTCTCTAGTAGGCTGGATCTGTCAGGACAGCTTGCGGGAGGGGATAGGTCGCAGGCAAAATAGTTGTGTGAGCTCAAAATAATACGTAGGGTTACGAATATTTTAATATAAGTATTAAGGGATAATACAAAATGTGATGTTAAATGAAATATAAGAGATTTGACGTTCGCTCTCGTGGAAGAACTGGCTTATTCGTGAAAACTAAGACTGAGGGAATGACTGACACAGCTCGTGACCCCCTACAGAACTCGATCTCGAGACTCTGGGCTTGACGGTTACCCTCTAAGCACAAGTGCTACTGATGATCCGAAGAAGTGGTCTACTATGGTTCAGCATCTGGCAGCGTCGCTGCCTACGAATTCGATAGAAATGTCTCAGCCACGATATCAACAAATAAAATACGTTTATAGCCCGCTCTGGCCCCTTTCCTCTCAAGCTAGAGCAAACATTGTTAGGAGTAGTCTGTATTTCCCTTTAATATTTATAATTCGTTACATCATATTCGGTAAGCCAGCGCTTTTAAGTACGTACGTCAAATAAATTTATGCACATCAAACAAACATCCTAACATTTATGAGGGTTTATGACACTACCTCGGTTTTTAATTAAGTTATTGGAACACATTTTCCAATATCTTAACTCAACAACAACAAACGAGTCAAATATTTTCATTCTTACACTTACAAGAATTTGTTCAATTGATCTGGAATTTTACGAAAAATCTCCTGCCATATTTTCTGCTAGGCACAGTGGTATTGTTACATTTACATTAGTTAAGCCAGGTGATTCAGTATTTATTCTTCCACAAGGTTTGTTTACATTTTTGAGCAAATAGATCACGATTACAATAATACAAGACAAAACTACTACGGTGGAAATTCCATGACGATAAGAAATTGTTTTATTAAAAATAATGTTATGATTCCGAGCTATTGTGACAGAAGTGAAACCCCACCCCCATCCATGACTAAGCTGTGGGCCTCTCCATGTGCGCGCATCAGTAACCATTTAGCATTCACGTCAAGTAGTGTTACACCCAAATGTGTAATTTAATATCTTGTTGTGTGTGTGCGTACGGTAGGCCTACTATTGATATTTAATATGTCTATCCCAGTGGTTCCAGTGAAAAGGAAACATTCAGATAAATTTAACGTTTGTATTTTTTGTAATGAAGTGGAAACCTAATACTTAAGCTTAAATCAGAAATATTTAACTGTCCTGCATGCATCAAAGCGGCGTTAAAATATTTTGCAAAGATTTTTTGAACGGTTTCACCCGAATCAGCAAAACCAATCATTATTGTGTCTCGCAAGTTACATGTTAACGAAGAAAAGTCACATTACAAAAACAGACAGTGCTGAACAATGTGACGACTACGATGGAGCTTTTCCTCAATTTCTCGTCTTCATTTTAGTCGAAAAAAATTACAAGGTATGGAGAAAAAATACATGTGTATAATTTGCANCTAGCAACAAGAAGATAAATTACTTCTTTTATCTGAGCGGCCAGAAGCCGAGAAATTGCTACAAGTAGCTCGAACGAAAGCTGATGGCGTATTTACAAAATATGTACTTGTGAAACAGACTATTTGTTTACACAATGAAATTAGACAGCATAGGCAATACTTTGGAGACAATTACAATAGGAGAAATTCAGGAAACAAGAGTGGATGGACGGCTCTCACAAACAATTCCTCGTGAACTTCTACAAGAATCAATAAATCAGTAATTAACACAAATGTGGACTGAATTCGAAAATAAGGCTTTTTAACTAACTTATTTGACCAATTGATTGTTGACATTTCTGGAGTAGAGGGCATTTGTATTGAAAATGGAACTACAAGAGATCTTATAATTGACAATTTTGGTGAAAAGATATTATTTTCCCATCCACCACCACAGAGCTTTACAGATAGCAATTCTGAGTGGTTACGTATTGTAACTAAAACTGCAAATGTATTTAACACAAATAAATAAACCTGGACAAACCGCAAACGATGCCTGCGATATCTCTATCTCATGTTCTCTGCCCGTACGGGTAGTATTAGAGAAAATTCCATGCACATCAGATGCTTAAAGTCAAGATGGATTGTAAGCATTTGCCCAAGCATACATTAGGATTAATTCTGTTAGCCCTTTTTACGAACCACTAATCTTAAAGGATTTTGGATACGAATAACAGATTAATGAACATATGCCAAGATATTTCACCAGAAAAGCAGTGCCCGATTACCTAATTCCGCCATGTAATTGCAGGAAACATTGTATGATATTTAGTTACACTTGCAAAAAAAACTGAACTGAATACCACTTGGTGCTTGTTTTGCCGAGGACTGTAAAAATGTATCAGTTTATGTTTCACTTGATTGATGGATATAATAATATTTTTTATTGAATAAGGTGTATGGGTGTAGTTCTTTTACATCTTTACTGAACAATCCATTGGTACTCTCATTCATTACTATACAGAGTTATTGTTTTCATTATTTCAAATAATAAGCAAATGCTCCAGTGAGAAATGCGGTGGCAAGATTAAGATTATTTTAATATCCCCACCATGTAAAATTATTAAATTACTGAATAATGTGTGTTAGAAATGGTTTGGAACTGTTTATTTAAATGGTAAAAGATTTAGTGAAGAAATGAGTAATTCCACTTGAATATTTACAGGATAAGGAGAAAAGATATCAAAAACTGTATGATAACAAATTTTAAAGAAAATTTAATGATCATCCTGGTATTTTTTTAAATTGAAATCGATTGATCGGTTACTGAAATAATGACGTCAATTGGACTTAGCCCGTCCGCCATCTATAATGGCGGCAAAAGGGAAGCCTGACCAAAAGAGCTGGAGGCAACCTGTGTTTTTACATTGTTTAAGGTGCCATGAATATGAATCAAAAGAGAAACTGCATCTGACAGGTTTTGCATACTCATGCGCCATTACGGCCTCGTCTAAGTTTAGGCATCTCAATTTAGATGTGTTATGACCAGCATCCAAAGAGAAATATTCATCCACAGAGAGAATTGTGATGTGCTCGGACCAACAAATAAAAATTGAGTTATTATTTTTTAGCCAAAGAAATATATTGTGTTTAGAGATTTATAGCCATGCAGCAAATAATGGTTTCCATGGCGATTAAACATAGAATGAAAAAATGAAAATTCGGTGAAAATCGGGTTTTCATGTAAAACT
Source organism: Timema monikensis (assembly GCA_902151445.1). Classification (NCBI taxonomy): domain Eukaryota; kingdom Metazoa; phylum Arthropoda; class Insecta; order Phasmatodea; family Timematidae; genus Timema; species Timema monikensis. The sequence goes on from CABFVZ010002771.1 coordinate 6,792, forward strand.
ATTTTCCCCGACATCCTGAACTACAAGCCGTTAAAATTAGTGGTCGTTTGTCAAAATCTGTTCAGCCATTTCCTCGTAATTTCTATTACCGGAAACAACCTTATCAAATTATATATGACTAGTGGCTCGTGGCAGCGATATCTGCAAATTGTCGCGCTAAAATGTATTCGACCTTTTTTTACTGGAAAAAATTCTATAGAATGAAGCCTCATTCTACTTTCTACACAAAGGTTTATTAATCAAAGGCAACTTTCCATTTTGATCTTTCAATGTTTAGTTATAGGCCTAAGCAAAAAGTAAGTTTTTTTCCTTCACCCTACGATTAGAACTCTTCACCTATTTGTTGTACCTTATCACTTTAACAAAAGAGAAACATTTTATTTACCGATTTAAAATCATGCACAAATTAGGGTTTCCACGGTGATGTAATCAAAGAATGATTGTACTGTACATATGAGTCAATGTGCGCACAAAAGAAAAGATGGAAACTTGCTAGAAAAATCAAGTTTTCTTTGAAAGCCACTATTTTTATGACATCCTGAACTCTTAACCTTTAAAATGTATGAATTTCATCAAAATTGGTTCATCTGTTTTCTATCAGAGAAGATGTGCGAGTGAGCGTGAGTATGAGAGAATATGTGTGAAATAATGTCTCTTAGAGATTGAGAGTGATCTAGTGAGTGTTATTGAGTTAGTGTTATCGAATGAGTGTGATTGATTGAGTGTAAGAAAGAATATGTGAAGGGGTTGGAGGGGGAGGGGGAAGATGGTGTGTGTGTGTGTGTGTGTGTGAGAGAGAGAGAGATACAGTGTGAGAAAGTGTGTGAGAGAGAGACAGTGTGAGAATGTGTGTGTGTGTGAAAGATCGTGTGAAATAGTATTTCGCTAAATTGACTACTCAACCTTTTAATTTGTGAATTAGAGTCAATATTGTTTATTTAAATGTGAATCAACAATAACCACATTTCATTAACCATACATGTTTCCCCATTCTAGGAAATTAATGCCCTCTATTAAAATATATCTAGGTAAAATATGTGCTAGGACCAGCTATTATAACAGCCATTTTGTTATCAAAGATGAATATTCAACAATAAATAAAGCCGAAGGAAAAGTATCCATGCAAACAAAATTATATATTGCTAACCTACTATCAATGGTTTGTTTAGTATGTATAGATTTTTCCTATAACTTTATATTTTTTCCACCGTACAATAAGTAAGTGTTGAGTTTATATTTTTAAACAAAGAGAGATATTTTATTTACAGAATGAGTTATTATTTTTAACCAAGGAGAAATAATTTATTCACAGGTATAGAACCATACACAAATAAGGGTTTCATGGTGATGTAAACAAAAAATGAAAAGCTGAAAATTCACTGCGAAAATCAAATTTTTGTTGGAAACTACTATTTTTCCTGACATCCTGGACCCCTAACCTTAAAAATAAACGATGGTTTTCAAAATCGGTTTAGTCGTTATCTCGTAATTTCAATTATCGGAAATGGGCTTATTAAATTATATATAAAATAGAAGTAATATTTTAGGATTTAGTGTATGTACTGTTGAATAAAATGGGAAACGCTGTAGACCTAAAAATTTGACTTTTTGTTAAATAATCCTGAGGCTTTGTCGTTTAAACAAAGAGTGCATTTAAAAGGAAAAATAGCAAGACCAAAATGATATATTTCACAGAAGGTATAAAAAAAAGATAAAAATGATTGTATTATTATTATTATCATTATTTTTTAATATTAGTACTATTAAAATATTTTCCATTTAATATAAATTTTATTAATATTCATTCCATTTCAATTTTACCTACATTACTGTTTCCAGCCTGTGGTTGGGGGAAATAAATGCAGAGTAAGCCAATAGGACAATAGAAACAAATATATAATTACATAATATATTTGCTCCTGTTTCCCTGCAACCCATTCAGCATTTTAGCGCGAAACAAAATAAAGGAATGACCAGTGAATAATAAAGAATATTCTCAGGATAGAGTAAAAATAGATAGATAGGAGATAGTTGAAATCATCAAATTAGAAGATAAGTATTTAAATGTAAGTTTTAATGTATAATCAAGGTATATGTATATTATATATAAGTCAGAGCGACTAAAAAGGACAAAATATTTAATACGCGTCGGAAGGACTCGGAATGTTTAACAAACATTTACTTGTAATAGGACTCTGAATAAATACCATACTATTCCTCATAAAAAGGACTCTGAATATTTAACTATCTTTCTTAGCAAAAGACTTTGCATAGTTAACATAATATTCCTTAGAAAGAACTCTGAATATTTGACTATTTTTCTTAGCAAATGGCATAGCACAATTAACATAACATTCCTTATAAAAGTACTCTGAATAGTTAACCATCTTTCTTAGCAAAAGACTTTGCATAGTTAACATTATACTCCTTATAAAAGGACTATGAACATTTAAATATCTTTCTTAGCAAAAGACTATACATAATTAACGTAATATTCCTTATAAAAGGACTCTGAACATTTAAATATCTTTCCTAGCCAAAGACTTTGCCTAATTAACATAATATTCCTTATAAAAGGGCTCTGAAAATATCTTTCTTAGCAAAAGACTATGCCTAATTAACGTAATATTCCTTAAAAGGAGCTCTACATCTAACAATCTTTCTTAGCAAAAGACTTTGAATATATAACATAATATTCTTCATAAAGACCTCTAAATATTTACATTGTACTATTAGCCAAAAGGGAATTTTGAATTATAAATACCGAAAATCTAGCGCCGGAACATCGTACTTGCGACCACGCGGTGTTGATGAGCCTCCAGGCCTCGCGCTGTCAGTCATAACAACACGTTCGCGATGGTCGGTTGCGTAGCCTGGGAGATAGCCAACTCGGGACGTAAACAGTGGAATGGGCCTCGGCGAGTTTGGGACATTATACTATTTTGGTTGTGGTGGGATATGACTAGTAATAGGTTAGTGTCCAGTGTTTTGAAATACAAGGTTGTAGCTCATCAGATGCTACACTTTCAGTCAAAATTAAGAACTCCGTTAAAATTAAATATAGACAGATTTTTAAATAATTTGTTAGTGAAGGTAAAGTAAAAAATATAATAACTAACAAATTATTTACTTACATTACCCGTGCACCTGGACTATGTCATTGTCAATGCTTCGGTCTTCAAAAGGAATACGCATATAATTTTAGAATTGAGAAACATTAAGGTAATAAAGAAATCTGTATTTGAATATGCGCAGGAGTCACTAAACTGAAAAAGCGAATTTGCCACACTTTTGATGTGTTAAATAAACAATTTTGCCATAACTACATAGCATAATAATTAATTAAAATAATATATTTTTAAATTATGTTACAAATGATATAGTAAATAACGATAACTCACCGTTTTGTCACTATTTTGGAACTAATAATACAAAGAATAAGATACAGGCCTGCATATTATGCGTCAAACTGAAAGATGTGCAGACGCTTTCTCACAGCTAAAATGATGACCACGGTGCATATGCTGATGCTTACACATGTGCAGATGTTCTTGGCTTAAGTAATGCCACAATATAGCAATAGCCTTAAGTGAAGTTCACATATTACGATCAAAATTTTAAATTAGTAGGCAGAAAACATATAATATGTAAAAATAGTTTATCGAAATAATTAAATACTTTCAAAAATTTGACTATGATATTTTTAAATTCTATTCATTTTTAGGAAATTTGAGAAATTCCCTGATTTCTCCAGGTTAAACCAAATTCTCTTACATTTCCCGGTTTTCCAGACAAGTGGCCTCCCTGTTTTACTTTGTTTAAAGCACTTGTATTTGATGAAAATTTAAATATTCTCTGATAGATTTATAAAACTTAGCATATTTCACTTTCAAAAGTGAAATCTAACACCTTAGCTCAGTCTGGTTACTGAGCTAAGAGTTGCGTGTGATTCTCGGCATGGCCAAAAAATGTATCATTGGTGAAATGTGGGATAACCCTTTCACAATGATAAATTAATGCCCGGGGCCTGGATGTTGTGTATGTCCTAGCCTTAAGTTAGATTATACAGCATATGAAGCTACAACAGGCCTATCAAGCCGGTAGTGGAAAATATATGGCTTGAATATAAAACTGACCCAGGCCACAGTCTGCAAACATTAATGGATGCGTGTGTATATATATATATTTTTTTCTTTCAAAAAGTAGTCCAAAGAACATAAATGCCAAAATATAATATTAAATTAACCATGGAGAGGAGGATAGAAGGGAAAGGCACATTCCAGAAAACTTTAGACCTAAAAGTTCACAACTAAAACACATAATTATTTAATTTTTGGGGTATGTCAGTCCCCTTCTTCAGAAGAAAAAAATTAAAAAACAGACTGGTCTAAGTAAGGCAGCATGGCTATAGGTCGATCATGGTAACTTAGAATCTGTTGTCTGTTCAAACTTGTCTCTAATCTTGATAAATGGATAGAATGTTGTATTTATCTTATATTTAGTGATTAAATTAAATTGTTTATATAAAAATTACTTACTGGTGTGAGTAAAACTGCTTGAAAGTAGAGCTCCTCACCCCCACTAAACCATACTCACCCACTCTTCATCTCCTGCTCAAAATTCACAAAAAGAAAAGACCTCCACTGGGCTGGACCGTCCCAATGAACGAATTTCAGCGCCGGTCAACTTTCATCTTCAACCCCTGGTCCAACAACTTCCCTCACACATGAAAGAGACAAACTACTTTATCAACGGCTTATAAGACATTAAAAACAAAATTTCCCACCAATGCATACGTTCATTAAAGATGTTAATTCGCTTTATACTAACATACCACACACCCACCGACTTTCTGGCACGGAACATTTTCTGGACAAATGACTACCACCTTTCTAGAAGAATCCGCTCACCTCATTCTTTTTACATACATTACTGTTTCCAGCCTATGGCCTTGGTCAGTTTTTTTATTCAAGCCCTATATTTTCCATACCGGCTTGCTAGGCCTATTGTAGTTTTATATGCCTTATAATCTAACTTAAGACTAGGACAGACACATCCAGTCCTTGGCCGTTAATTCATCACTGTGAAAGGGTATATTCACATTTCAACAATATTTTTTTTCTGTATTAGTGGGAATCGAGCCCGAGAACAATAGCTCAGTAGAAAGACACGCTAATGACTGGGCTGAGTTGTCGGATTTGTCTGATACTTCGAAAGAACAATTTCTGCTGTAATCCCTAAGCTCCAAGCTAGAGGGATTCAATACAAAAATATAAACAAAACCTACAGTTAAATAAAAATAAAATAGAATATAGAGGAGCGCGTAGAGTGAATATCCTAAAATTGTGAGTTATAAAATGCTGAACATTTAGCATGTCCCCAGCGCACGCAACTCACTCTTGTGAGTAGCGGGAAACTACGGTCCACCTTCACAGGTTGCCTAACATATTAATATATAAAAAGGTTGAAGGCTAATCCCTCGCACCTTTTCTAGACATAGGGATAATATGGCGTAATTATGTAATAGAATAAATTCAAGTCTTAGAATCTTTTAGATTTAATTTATGCCAAACTTTATTAAATAATAAGCATATTATTTGAAGAGCATTTAATAGTTCAGTTATATATATATAATAGTCGTGAGTGAGCAAGCATTCTCAACATAAATATATACTATCCAATAAAAACATTGTTCCATAAATATTTACTCTTTTCCTTCTAATCATTACGTTATTTATTATGTACCCTAAACATATTACGTAAATACAAATATTGATGCATAACATTAATTTAATATGATCATACGTAGTACAGTAAATGATCTCTCCTAACTAACACATTTTTGAACCTGTTGCGAAAATGCCACATGTTACTAAAAGTTTTAGTTCCATCAAAAATACCTAATGTCAATACCATTTAACTTTAACGCTAATAACCTACTAGCAGAACTCAAAATAGCCTTCGCCTATGTCCTAAACAAGGATTATAGTACTATTATAAATATCGAGGATATTTCCTAACATTACCCCTTTAAGTTTTTTTTTTTGTTACTATTTTGGCACAAAATAGATATTAACAACACTATCCTAAAAATAACAATCGAGAAACTAGTAAAAAAAAATAAAGTTAAGTTGATATATATAATAATCTAGTGCAATACTCCATTCTACTAATATTGAAAATCTCGGCACCATATTTCAAACACTTTCCCACCTTAATGTTTACCAAACCCAAAATGCCACATTTGCAATTGAGACGAAATAAAGTTAATTTTGAAATGTTTGACTTTCAATCATTATGGATAATATTGAAAAGTTCTGATCTAACAACACTCTCAAATTTTCATATTTACTACACTCATCTAACCTAAATACTACTGAGAAACAAATAAAGTTAATTGGTTGAGTATAAAGTTCGCGCATAATGCCTAATATCAATAACACAGAAAATGTCTGACTTTACAATACTCTCATTATAAAGTAAATCAAAGACGAAGATTTACGCAAATACTTTATAATTAAATTTGATAAAAAGATCTAAAAAGAATTTTGACTAGTTCCCATAATTTACATTTAAACCGAAATTGGATTTTATTCTTACATTAACGTAATATGTCCGTTACGCCGACGCTTAGTCCTACATGGTCGCAGCCAAGTCCAAGAGTGACGTCTTCCTCGACGGATGGTCTTTTATATGGCACACTCATCGAACAGGATAGGCACAAAGGAAGGGGGCGCGCCGGCAGAAGAACATTCTATATTATTCTGGCAAAGCCTGGCAGTTACCATCTTCTTCTCGTTTCTTGAAGTTGGGCGGATTGATCATGGTAGTGGTGGTACCGGTCTCTAGTGGCGAGATGCGGAACTTGGCTCAGTTTTGGCAGTTGTTCGCTTGTAGTTTGTGTAGTAGGATGTTTGTTGCGCAAGGTGCTCGGCAAGATTAGTGGTATTGGGTAAGTGATGTTTATACTTGACTGTCCCCATTCTGTTGACTTTGAGCAATAATTGCAACACTGCTTAGTGGACAGAAACTATCTTAAAATTCAAAAGACGGTATTGGGTAAACATATGCTTTCCTCCTATGTTAACTTCTTCATGGGAAAACTAGAGGAATACTTTGTTGCAATCCAAACTCTTGCAACCACTTTGCTGGATTAAATTTATTGGCAGCTTCATGATCTGGGCAGTTTCTTGAACCAATTTATTACAGTCCCTGACCAGGATATCTAACCATAGCACTCTCAGATTCACCAGGAACATTTCACAATCCCGATATAGTATTTGTAAACTATTTTGAATTAAGCCAATATATGTTTTAAGATTACATTCTGATGGAGCGATTGTATAAATATAGAAAAATGACACACACCAACTGTTGTACCTATTGGATTATCAGGGATCTCTTTGTCAGTTACATCACCTACATAAACCTCCAAGCTTACTAGTGTAGATAAATACAAACAATAATTATTGTTACAAGGTAACACTTATTCAATGAATAATCATATATTTCCTTTGTGTAATTTGTTTTGCTTGCTTTAGCATCTAAATATTACCAATGTATAGTAATTGTTGCTTTTAATCGTGTGTCGGGAGTAATATTTAAGAAATGACAACTTTTTAATATTCATGTCATTATTTATCCAATAAAATGTTTTAAAATAAATCACCATTTAACTATTATTTCATGTTTTTAATGTAATAATGTATAGATACAAATACAATTGTATTTATTATTCAATTAATTTTGTAATTTAATGTGTATTCTCAGTTCTACTTTCTAATAGACACTTGTTTATCACTTTAATATTATTGTTGTTCCTATTGTATTATGTATAGCTACTTGTCTGATATATTCCCATTTAAACGCATTAATAGGATAGGGAATAGTGAAGTAAATTTTAGAAAAATGTAACCACATTTGTGTGAAGATAAGAGTGGAAAACCTTCTAAAACTCTCTTTGTGGGCATACACCCAGCCGGTATTTGAAGCCCAACCTCCCCATCACTGGTAAACCAGACTACACCCCAATTTTATTTCGAATGAACATATGTATGAGCCTGAAAACTTCAAATTTGTGTATGTTATAGCCAGGATGAATTTCAATGAAAGCCCAAGCCAGTTGACAAATGCAATGCCTTCTATTTGGGACCATCTTAGGTTATTGCCCCTAACAGCCCTAGTCAATGCTTTGTACAAGTTTTGGTCTCTGACTCCTTTCAATACGAAGGTGATTGCTACCTGAGATAAAGGTTGAGAGGATTAGAGATGTGTTTGCCAACTCTTTGGAAGGGTGAGGGGTAGAGGTGGGCTCTAAAGTGCCGATAGCTCTGGCAACACTGTAGATTTGACTGAGCCATCGAGACAAAGTAAAACTCGATTGTTTTCTTCTGCTACCGTTAATTGGGGGATGGTGCTGACGCGACTCCGCTTCAAGGACTAATGACCGGTCCCTTAACTATTTATACTAATTAATGTAGTGGCAACAAAATCCTGGAATAAAATAAGGAAGGTAACATCAAAATAATAAAGACAGTTTAAAAACATTTATATTTTTAGAACACAAGACAATTAATTTTACAATGGTGCTTCAATACTTTCATTTTCTTTTAATATTATTTTTAGGATATGCGTACATATCTTATATGCTTAATGTAAAACCTTTTATTCTACAATAAATATTGTATGCATTATGTAAAACCTTTACTCTAAAGTGACTTGGTAAGTTTTATACTAACTACAAAACCACATGGAATGATTTTAAATTTGGAAAACAAAATTAAAAATAATATTTGAGAGTTGGAAGATAGTTTGATCTCATGTAAACAACAATACTATTTTTGTTATATTTCAAAATTATTCATTGTAAAGGCTTGGTCTTGAATCTTATGTATTACATGCCATGAAATTGATAAAATTTACTTTATGAAAAGATAATAGTTAAATTAAATTGTGCAGACCTTTAATCAACACTTTCCACAATGGTTTCACAAATGGTTCTAGTTCAAACTACATAGGCCCTATATAAAAACTTTGTAATACCCAGAATAAATTAATTAGCAAATATTTTAAATTGATTTTACCTAGTGAGTTAATAAAAATTACTACAAATGCAGGAAGCATATATTTATTTCCTTTATAATAGCTATCTACTAAAGTTAATTATTCGATAACAAAATCATAAAAAGGACCTGTAGTAATACTGTTGCAAAAAATTGATACTAGTTTTAATACCAATATAAATTAGTATTTCAGATAATTAAATATACATAGAAATCTGGGAAAACTTTTTTTGTATTTTTTTTCTTTTTTTTGTTGCTATTTTACTAAATCCACACATTTTAAGATTTCAGTTATCATTTACATTTCTGTACATTCAAAAGTAGCTTTAAAATGAATTTAAGGATTAAATTTGTCATACATAAACAAAGAAGCTTCATTTCAATATAAATGCTGTTACATTCATTATGCTACTCTGAATACAATATTAAGAATCCTTTAAGTAAAATGATACACACACACACACACACACGCAAAAAAAAAAAGCTCACGAGGACAAAAAATTACTATACATAGAAGAAAACCAAAAATCTTATCAACGGCACAAATAGGCAGCTAAATATTATTTTTTACTCTTTACTTGTGTTTCTTCTGCAGCTCTTGAACCTCCATTTTTAAATTCATATAAATATTCAGCATCAATTGTTTGTGACAATTTGAAAAATTTAGACAACAGAGAAACGTACAATAACAAAGCCACATTTTTTAAATTTATAGTTACAAAGTGTTCTTTCTTTGTGATCATTTTTAATGACCTTTGCCGTGATTGCAATTTCCTAGTTGATGCATTTGAATTCATACTTTATGATGTTTCAGAATCTTTGTTAATAATGTGTCTCCTTAGTTCCAGATTCGAAGGAAGCTGTCCCAAGAACCAGTAGCTACTGCCATACCATCTTCAGTGACTCCCAGACAACTTACTCTGTTGTCATGTCCTGCTAGGATTCCTACAGAAAGAGAATATACATTACATATATTTAATGATGATACTCACACTCAACAAGTCCACACAACTATTATACTAGATGAAAAAATTATGGTGTGATTTAATTCACAATAAACCTAAATATTATTTGTTTTAGTGTAATCATGCTACAATGGTGGTTTTAGAACATCTAGCTTTATTTGCTATTCATCCCAAGGTTGTTAGAATAAAATGACGCCTCTGTGTCTACACCTACCAAGAGACAGTTTTTTCCCTTCCACTAGTATCCACAATCACCCAGTGACTCTATGGCTTCATAAAAAAATATATTTATTAATGGCTTAGGGTTATCATTAATGGTTTCATACAATCATAATCATCCATACTAATATTATAAAGAGGAAAGATTTGATTTTTTGTTTGTAATGGATAAACTCAAAAACTACTGGACCGATTTTAAAAATTCTTTCAAAAAAAAAAAAGCTCACGAGGACAAAAAATTACTATACATAGAAGAAAACCAAAAATCTTATCAACGGCACAAATAGGCAGCTAAATATTATTTTTTACTCTTTACTTGTGTTTCTTCTGCAGCTCTTGAACCTCCATTTTTAAATTCATATAAATATTCAGCATCAATTGTTTGTGACAATTTGAAAAATTTAGACAACAGAGAAACGTACAATAACAAAGCCACATTTTTTAAATTTATAGTTACAAAGTGTTCTTTCTTTGTGATCATTTTTAATGACCTTTGCCGTGATTGCAATTTCCTAGTTGATGCATTTGAATTCATACTTTATGATGTTTCAGAATCTTTGTTAATAATGTGTCTCCTTAGTTCCAGATTCGAAGGAAGCTGTCCCAAGAACCAGTAGCTACTGCCATACCATCTTCAGTGACTCCCAGACAACTTACTCTGTTGTCATGTCCTGCTAGGATTCCTACAGAAAGAGAATATACATTACATATATTTAATGATGATACTCACACTCAACAAGTCCACACAACTATTATACTAGATGAAAAAATTATGGTGTGATTTAATTCACAATAAACCTAAATATTATTTGTTTTAGTGTAATCATGCTACAATGGTGGTTTTAGAACATCTAGCTTTATTTGCTATTCATCCCAAGGTTGTTAGAATAAAATGACGCCTCTGTGTCTACACCTACCAAGAGACAGTTTTTTCCCTTCCACTAGTATCCACAATCACCCAGTGACTCTATGGCTTCATAAAAAAATATATTTATTAATGGCTTAGGGTTATCATTAATGGTTTCATACAATCATAATCATCCATACTAATATTATAAAGAGGAAAGATTTGATTTTTTGTTTGTAATGGATAAACTCAAAAACTACTGGACCGATTTTAAAAATTCTTTCACCAATATAAAGCTACATTATCAGCGAGTAACAGTGGCCTTATTTTATTTTGAAAAATTAATTTATTCCTCATAAAAATGTCGATAGTATATTATATAGTCGTTGAAGGGAAAGTAGGGTTGTTGAAGGGGGTAGGGGGTGAGGAAAGAGGAATGAGATGAAAATAGGAGGGAGGATAAAAAGAGGGAGGGGGCTATAGAGTGATGGTAGGACTGTATTTTCAAAAAAATAAGTAAAAAAAAGTTTTTATTTTGACATGATGGATGATTTGAAGCTTTGTTTTACAGGATTCTTTACAATTTTTTTTACGGGGAAGGGGGCTAGTATCTAATACTTTTATTAGCCTTATATGATTTTATTAATTATTTTTTCATTAATATCTCTTATCTATTCAAACTTCATCCTGGTATATCAATTTTGCAACAATGCAAATTTTCAGCAATTTTTAAAAACACTTTAAGCATGTAGTACCATATAATAGCGTTATTTGTGTTGTGTGTTATCTGCGTGTGTCATTTTATGAAACAGAAATATTTCCAATGGTTCAAAAACAATGTGAAATTGTGAAAGTTAAAAGTTGCAAATGTAACTCGCAAAATTGCTCCAAACTCAGACTTCACCAAAATTATGTCACGAGAGCATTGGTTTTAAACCAAAGTACTGAGTGCCCTGTGTGTTTCTCCTCTGACCACCCACAAGTACTTTGAGTCCAGTGTATTCCTTGCTCCACCAGCTTTATCCCCATTTCCGGATGTTTAGGGCTAGAGTTACATAATTCTGTGTATTGTTACTACCTGCCCAGTAAAAATTGTCATAAAAAATAGAGGGGGTGAGGTGGTGCAAGATTTTGTGGGATTGTCAATGCCAACACTAAATCAATTGCCTGGAGTGCTTGAAGAGCTTATGATTACTTAAACTTTACTTTTTTGCAAACACATTTTTCTTTATTCAATTGGCAAGTCATTAATACTACTTCGTTTCCCAATGTTTTAAGTCATTTTGATAGATTTTTTTAACAATTAAGCTTTCTTTGGCTATAAAAAACAGAAGAATACAAAGCAATAATAATACAAATAAAATGTAATATGGTTTATAAAACTTTTATTATAGTATAATTTACCTGCACGTTCTGTTTTCATCGAGTCCCACACATTACAGTTAAAGTCATCATAACCGGCCAAAAGTAGACGGCCAGACTTTGAGAATGCCACTGATGTGATACCACAAATTATGTTATCATGTGAGTACATAGCCAGTTCCTGATCTGCTCGAATATCAAACAAGCGGCATGTGGCATCATCACTGCCTGTGGCAAATGCATACCCATTGGGGAAGAACTGAAAAAAAAAAAAAATTAATTTAGATGAGATAATATTCATAACATTGATATACTACCATGAATTGGAAGCAAAAATTATTTTAACTATTTGGATGAGTAGTGTCAGACACCTTAGCTCAGTCAGTAGCATCCGAGTTAAAGGTCCTGATTTCCGCCATAATCGAAAAATTATCATTGGTGAAACGTGGGTTTACCCTTTCACTGTGCGGAATTAACGGCAGGGGACTGGATGTTGTTCCTGTCCTAGTTTTAAGATGGATTATAAGGCATATGAAACTAAAACAAGCCTAGTAAATCGGTTGTGGAAAACATATGGCTTGAATAAAAAGCTGATCCAGACCATAGGGTGGAAACAGTAATGGATGTAAAAAAGTGGATGAGTAGTGTATATGCTATTAAAAATTGCTATAAATTTAGTCTCAATCATAAATTAATGTGGCCAGCTATTGAATTTGAAGACTTCAGAGGGAGTTCTTAAAGATTATCTATGGCAGCAATTCAATTGATGGATAAAGCAAATATAAATATCTACAGCCTTAGTAGCATCATGCAAGAAGAACTGTTTGTAACTTTCATTTATCCTGCATTTTGCACTGTTGCTGTTGTTATCTGTCAAGGTTATACAAGTACCTTTCAGGATAAATTGGGTATACATTGCACAAAGTTAGTCTACTGTAGAAGGGTATATTTGTTTGAAAAAAATGCGTTGCCAATAATAATTCATTAAAGGTAGCAAACAATCATTGCAATTTCAATGCCTTTAGAGTTTGTACTGGTTTTTTATAAGATGCATTTTCATAGTCATGACACTACTGTGAGCAATGGGCACCTGCCAACCTTTATGTAGTCAAGATTGTGTATAAATAGGCCCGATTTTCATTGAAGAAGGGCCTCTTTTGTGAAGGATTGTACCACAACTTTTGATCATTGTATAAAAACACAAATGTTATGCAAAATTGCTTGGATACCTCATCTTCTATAGAAAGTCAGTGAGTTGTTCTAGTTATTCCTATCCACTATAAGCAAGTATTTTTTTCTATTACCAGGGCCCTATGATCCTGCGGAAAGTGAAATCACACTTTGGAGAAGGGGAGATAAGACATGTGCAAGACCCAGTTTAAGTTTAGGTAAATAAAATAACTAAAAAGTAAAGACAACTAAGACTACACTAAACTCCTTTATCACAGTAGAGTGCACTTAAGGTCACCATGAATCAAACATTTATGAATCTATTCTGGATAATTGAAAATATTCTCTTAAGTTTATTGAATCTAATTGATATTTTTAATTAAAAAATGTTATTAATTTAAATATGTTTTATCTAATTGGTTTAAAAGCTGACAATGCACTATCTGAATTCCTGTTTAATGTGGATATTTGTATTTGAGTAGTGGTATGTGGAGGAGAAAGATTTAGAATATAATTTTCTTTAAGAAAATATAATGTATCAATCGTTTCTCTTTTGTTTTTGAAAAGGTCACAAAAATACTTAAAAAATTATGTAAAAATAGCAAAATTTTCAGTGACTTGTTAAAGTGAATGCAAGAATCTAGTGCAAAAAATTATTTTCACATTACATATGTTGATAAAGTGTTTCTATACCTTTTAATACTTTAAGATATGTAAAAACAAATATATTAGAATACTTACTGTTACAGCATTAATATCCGATTCATGGCCAGGGAAAGTCTGCTTGCATGAACCTTCCCTTATGTCCCACAGCTAAAACAATAATTACTGGTTAATACTGTACACAAACTCTCTCATAGCAGCACATAGAACATTAGAACTATATAATGCTTTCTTGACTAATTAATTAGTTTAAAATAGAGTATATCCTAGAATAGATAGATCATGTTTAATCAACAAGGTAGGGCATCAATGGGGGTGGGGGGGTGAGGGTGGGGTTATCCTAGACTGCCATGGCAATCAGCCTGGGAGCTGTCATAGCTTGCCATGACAAACAGTATATAATGTTTCCTAGACTAACCACAAATACATTCCCATGATAGCATTTTACAATACTTGCCATTTGTTATGTGTAGATCATTTTCTAGAAGTATTTAGTATAGCAGTGGTTCTCAAACTGGAGTACGTGGGTACCTTTCAGGGGGTTCGCGAGCAGCTCTCAAGGGAAAGTTGGCAAAATATAACAAGGGACTTATAGAAAACCCTAATTGTTGGCACTTAGCATTATCTGGTTATTTCCACCCCTCTTTTTCCTGTATTCTGGAGACAAATTTCTGAGAATTTTTAACCCTCTACCTAACACCTTCTATATGAGCAGTTTATGATGCCTTTCTCAACAACATAGCTCTGTGAGAGTGGTTTTTCATCCATGGTGTACTTAAAAATAAGGACTGCATTAGGTTAGATTTGGAGCCAGACCTACGCTTAAAAAATTCAACTAGACAGCCAACATAAAAAATAGTGCCAAACCATGCATCCACATCCCTCTCACTGAAAAACTTTGGGGTATTGAAAATATTGTATTTAGGTGTACTTTTTTCTTTATTTTTGAACAAAATTGTGATCAAAATGTGTAAAACTTTTTACAGTAGAATATTTTTTTAACTGATCATAACGATTCTCAATAAGCAATAATGTTAAGGCTATAACAGTAGGATTCTCTCTAACTAGCTTTGTCACATTTGAAATATTTTGACTATGGATATTTTTTCCCAGTAGATTAAATAGATCAATAATTTACCAAGTAAACATATTTTTTAAAACCTGTCATTTGGATTTTTTTTAAATCTTGGGGGTACATTAAACTTTTATACACGGCCAAGGGGTACAATCTAAAACCATTTTGAGAACCACAATAGTAGTATTGTATGTAAAGTTGCATACTATTTAAAAGTCTCAGAAATCTGTTTCTCATTTCTTAATTTAAACTGTAATACATTATTTGTTGTGTTATACCTTTTATAAAGTCACTGTATTCCTGTCAGTGAATGTATTTAATGGAGTTTAGCCGAATAAAAGCTTTCAAGATTCTTTCCTGCAACTATTATAGATCAAGACAATTTTGTTTAAGACAGAACCTTACTACCCGTTTGGCTTATACAACTATGTACTAATTACGCCGATGGTTTTAGGCATGAGGAAGGCTTTATTTAAAGGAAGTGTATCCACATTTGTGAAGAGGGAGTGGAAAGCCATTTAGAGAAAACGTCTCCCAGTACACTCGACTGGGATTCAAACTTGGATCTTATTATTGACAGTACAGTCCGTTGCGAGAGTGACACCTTAACCCATTCCGCCACCTAGCCTGGTGACGATAAATTTAATTACCTATTTAGGCTCAACATTCTTACATACATTTTTTTATGCTTGAAGATTTGCAAAATTAACAAAATCACATCAAAACTATTTTTTTTTTGCTATTAATGTGACTAGAAATGATCAATAAGAAAATTTCTTTCCATTAATTTTATTTGTATTCCAGCTACCCTATAAACACCCTATTTTCCATACCTACAATTATGATCGTAATTTACGTTGAAAAAATAAAGCTGACATACTGCAAGTTCCCTGCATTAAATACATATTTACTTCCCAAATTTGTTATATTATTAGTTGCAAAATAGAATTGATGTGGAAAAAAATAAGTGATATCAGAAATGTTCATATTGCATCAATAAGGTATACCATTGTGAAACACGATTTATTTTTATGTGATTTAATATAAAAATAACATAATTGGAAATACAATTATTCTACCATGTGTTTCTATAATCTTAACTATATAGTCTTTGGTTTGATGTATCAAAATTGGAAAAAGTGAAATTAAATTTAAAGGAATCTTGAAAGCCTGTTTGTACCAAATGTATTATGTTATATTTGTTACATAGGCAGATGTGGCACAAGAAACACACTACAACCATCTCATGTCAAGAGAATGGCTTTTCTTGGTAATGCATTTTGTTAAGTGAGGAACTAAGGACCTGAATAGAGACAAAATATAATATATCACTAAGCTGTGAATTTTGCATATATGCATGCTGATATCAATATACCAGCCTTACAATAACTTATTTTATGCAACATCTAATAACATTTTTGGTTCATATTAATGCATATTTAAGATGTTAATACATGCCTTAGTGAATATGCAAATATATGAATAAATATGGCATTTTGACTATTTAAAAGAACATTTCCTCAAGGCTCAGGAAATATTTAGAACCCTAAACAGATATACTTAGTTACTTAAAACTTCATTAATCTAAGTTATTTGCACATTACCCTATCAGTAATTCAGGTATCACAAAGGTCAATGAAGGTCATTGAGCAAGCTGTCTAAATAGACTACTATTCCTGAAGACAGAATTTAAGAGGGTAAATGGTAGCAGGAAGGGATAGTTTCGGTAACTTTGTGGCTGTGTGTCTTGAGCTCACTTAAACCAGAAGATGCAGCAAGCATCAAATCTGCAATCAGCCTCACAATGCTTTAAATGCAAGGTTTACAACTAAAGGAATATTTGGAACTGTTCCACAAATAATCCTGTGCCAGGTACAGTTGAGAGAACTATGGCGAGGAAATTTAACATTTGTTTTCTAAGCACCATGTCCTACTACTCGTTTGGGTTACACGCTTATGTAATAATTACGATGATTTAGGGATTGAGAAGGCAATATTTAGAAGAAATGTACCCACATTTGCCTAGAGGGTGAGTGGAAAAGCGAGATTTTTTTAATGTAATAGAACATTTCAAGAGATAACCAGAAGTGATTCAATCCTAAAAATCCTTGAGAAATATCTAG
Source organism: Timema monikensis (assembly GCA_902151445.1). Classification (NCBI taxonomy): domain Eukaryota; kingdom Metazoa; phylum Arthropoda; class Insecta; order Phasmatodea; family Timematidae; genus Timema; species Timema monikensis. Next base: position 24,278 of record CABFVZ010002771.1, read on the forward strand.
TTTTCTAATGTGATCAGAACCACAAGCATTAAGTTGTTGTAGCATATAATTTTGACTGCAATTCATATCTATGTTACTGTGCATATTTTCCTTTTTACAGTCTTTTTCTTCAGTTTAATTTTCTATTTTCCACTTTTCATTGCATATTTCTTTAGTTGTAGGTGAATATTTGAATGCTTATTTTGCCTGTTTTTCATGCTTATAAATCTGTAGCCTACACATCACGTTAAATTGAGTTTTTCTACATAGTTCAATGGACCTAAGTGAAATTGAGATGACAGAAATTTGTATTTTCAAACACGTTTCTCATATTTGAAAAGTTTTTATGTGGTCTTTGGTATAGTATATATGTCAGTCATTATGCATTATTATTATCATCACCACCATGTCATACCTCTCGTTCGGGTTATACGCACTTACGCTAATGTGTTATGGTAAGGTTTGATTGTAAAAGGACATGGAGGACCTACAGTTTAACATGGGATCTGAACCACGATGGAGACCTGGCATTCCACACATTCACAAGTTGTGATTAATACACGTCTTGTCAGAGGTGAAGGAAGGGTTTGGCAATCGGATAAATCTGTGCCGGGACCGAGGATTGAACCCCAGACCCCCAGCACACAAGTCTGCTTTCAACTATTTTACAAATGAAATACAGTGTAATCGAATAGTATCTCTCTACACTAGTATAATAATTAAGAAAATTTCATCATATTACCCCCTCTTTTAAAGTTAAATATTGGGGGCAGGGGGATGCATTTTTATGCATAAGAATAATTAGCTCTTATAAATTAGTGCTTCAGAAATAACAATCCTCTGAGACATGCAAGTGTTACTACAAGGGCTAATATAAAGTATTTCTTGGAAAATATTTTTACAAGAGCTATCAAAATCATTTTTAAATACTTTAATTACTTTTAATATTGATAAATTTAGTCATACTAAGATGTTCACTATTTTTTTATTAAAAAGTATTTTACAATTATTTTGCATTTATTACAAGGGTTAATTTGGTTTAACACCTCCACAGTAAAATATATCAGATTTGAAATGTAAGAAATTGATGCGACCCTATCTATTGACCAGATTCCTCGTTGCTGACGAGAGGTGCTATGTATTGGTCAAGAAATAGTCTGTGTCCAACCCCCAGTGAGCCACAGAAGCCTGACACCAACCTGTATATGTTGTATTTGCATTTTTGTGTTTTGTAAATTATCCGGCAATGTAAGTTTAGGTTTTTATCAATATTATATAATAAGTAAATTGAGAACTTTGTAAAAACAGTCTATAAAAGTATGAGTATAATTCTCATAGAAAATAAGTTTAATGTTAAGTTAATTTAAGCACTCACTGACATGAATTTAAACTGATTAGATAGTGAAAATGGGAATAAAATAATGGGGAGGCTATTGGCTTAGTTGATTAAGCAGAGAGCATGGTGTCTACTCAACTTGACCGATGACTTTACAGACTTTTTCCCTAATCATTTCCTAAAATTCCAGACTAAAAAGTATGTCACATCCTTCTAATTCCCTAACCTCCCCCCTAATTTTTCTATTATTCTTTTTTTATGAATAATAATAAGTTTTAAATTTAAATAAACCATTTTTTAAATTTGTATTAACATTGTTTACTAGGTATTTTAAAATATATTAAACAGCTACAAACAAAAAAAACTACAGTTTGAATAACATCATTATTTACTGTTTTAGTGATTATTATATTTCATATTTTGAGTAAAACCATATTCTCACAGATTTTTATTGTAATTTACCAAATTCCCGACTTATTCTAGCTTTTGCCTGATCACCTCAAATTCTCGGCTAATTCCCGTTTTCCCTGATTTTCCCCGATGGTAGACACCCTGAGGGAGTTATTAATACAGAGTCTGTGTCCTCTTCTTCTCACTTGGGTATGCGCCCTCCTTGGCCACTACAAGTTTTATCCTCACTCCTTTGAGCATGCACACCCCTGGGACTTCCCCAATACCTTCTTAGCCATTAACGCCCTAAATTTGCCGACACTCCTCAATTTGTAACAAATTATATTTCCTGTGGCAACTCCAATTACTCTACCCCTGATTATCAACAATCCCCCCACTAGTATCCTTTTCGACCTGGACCCTTGCCTCAAGTAACTGTACAGAGAAAATCTCACCTCTGTGACCAGAGACCTCATCCAACTCCCTCTACCTCTCAACGCCCAATTACCCTCACCATCTGCCAGTTCGTCAGAAAAAGTCCAATCCCCTGGGAGAAGATGCAATTGAACTTTGTTTCTCTACTCCAGCAAGAATACCGTGACAAACTTCCACAAGCCACAACTATCGACCAACTTAGTTTATCATCCTCAGCAAAGACATACTCTCCACAGATTAATCCACCCATAATAGAAGAAGTCAGGATAAATGCTTGAAAATTTAGAAAATTGAGTTTTAGAGTATTTATTGTTAAATGACTATGTTCAAACTCCATTACAAAGTTCAATGCTCTAAAACATGTTGGTCCATGATAATATTGTTATTAAATGTGAGAGAGATCAATGTAATATTTAAAGAGAGACTACCTATGTCTGACACCGAATAATTACACTAGTATTTAAGTACGAGTCTTCTTACCTTTGCTGAAGCATCACATGCACCAGACACAAAAGTGCGCATGTCTGGTGAGAGAGAAAGAGACATTACATCACCTGTGTGGCCAATGAATGACGTACATTGCTGACCAGTTTCAATGTCCCACAATGCACTGAAACAAACATTATGTGTCTACACCATTTCTGTAGTTTTAAGATAAAAATGCAAAAATTGACAAAGCTTCATTTCTCTAGTTTGGATATTGTTGAATTAGTGGTGGAATCTCAATTTCCATAAGTAGAGCTATATAACTAAAGAATAACCCCTCATGACTGACCATCCCCTTGCCTAAGGGGTTAATTCAAGAGTTTTATGTAGATGAGACACACATTAAGTTCAAGATGAGGGGTTCCCCAATTGCATAAATTTCACAACTGCTCTGTTCCTAGAGGATTTTTTATCTTGCAATGTTGGTAGCATTATTATTCATGTTGGAAGTGGCAGCCATAATACTGTTTTAATCCATTTATCATTTTGTATTTGTGCAATTTAAAGTGATTAAATACTGTTACACATTTTTTCTTGTAAATTTTATCAAGACCTCTCGTGTCAGATAAATAATGTGTACATATATGTACAATAAATGACCTGGGTCCAAATGAAAAGAAAAATAATGTAACACAAAGTGCACAATTTGATTAGTAGTTGACTCAATCTTTAAGTGATTATTTTTTAAATCAATTAATTAACTAATATGCCAAGGCTTCTAAAAATATAGTCACCGGCTCACAAATAGCTACCATTTATTTATACCAGGTAAGTCATTTTTTTAAATTAGAGTTATTAAGTGAATGTTTTTTAAAGCATGTTAATTAAGAAATGTCAAGATATAAAAGCAGTTTTTGTATTTGTTCTAATATGGGCTTTAGTTTTACTTACTTAACTTGAAACGTTGCATTACATGGGCATGTTAATATCATATTGTCAGACACCTTAATTCAGTAGAGAGCGTGTGTGTACTGAGCTAAAATCTCCGGCCTCGATTCATGGTATGGCCGAAAAATTTACAATTGGTGAAATATGGGTTTCCCCTTTCACAGTGATCAATGAACGGGAGCTGGATGTTTTGTTTGTTAGATATATAAACTAGTTTAAAAGTTATGTGCCAATATAATTTGTTTCCTAAAATGCCAATTAAATACCTCCAATAAATCAAATTAAGTATCATATTGAGCATATCATTTTTTAAATTTATTAAATAGGGCTGTTTGGGATCCAAAACTTCGGGAAAATGGTTGTTCCTGAAATTCGGGCGGGAAAAGTTTTTCCCAGGATTGTTCGGGAAAAGATATAAAAAAAATTACAGCTAAGGACCGACCATCAAAGTGATGTTTGTATTTAATTTTCCTTAAAAATATTTATTTATACATTTTAATAAACCTTATCTTCCACTAAGCAGCTGGATACTCGAAACTTCAGTCACTTATTTGAAACTCCTTAAAAAATAACAGCACCATTAAATAACATAACCACACTAGATATAATTGAGGGAAATATCCATCTCTGAATAGATTTAAGACAGGAAAACATATTTTTAGTGATAAATGATAGTAAAAGTGGTTTTTAAATATAAAAATTATCACGAAACACACCTTCAACACACTTATTTGCATAAATATACGTAAATTACGAGGGTATTATTGATTATAATGGCATCCATTTGCTTTTATACCATAGATAATAAGTGGTGGATAAGCTAATATTCTTAGAGTGTAACAGCGCTTTTTGTGATAGTTTTAGTAACTAAAATGTAAGAAGTAACCGGGTACACTAGCTTCGTTGAGAAATGTTTTTTTTATTCTTAGTGGACAAGAATGTGGCTCATTTGTATAGTTGATTAAAATTACATTTATTATAGTTTTATTAGGCCTAGTTATTTAATTTACATATTATATCAAAAATCTCACTCAACCCTTGCAGGACAAAATATATATTTAGTTTTTATTTGAAAAACTTACAATTTATAAATAAATAAATATAAAATTTTAAGTGTAAGTACATATTTTTTCCTTTTGTTTATTACTATTCTTTTACAAGATTATAGAAGGTAAATGTGTTGGCCATACCAATAAATGCAAACAAATTTGAGTTTTTTTCCTTTATATGGACTATTCAAAATATTGCTGAAATCTACCACTATGATTAACTCAACTTAAACTATTTTTAAAATTAGTGGAGCCCCGTGTGTGTGCAAAAATAATATTTAGCACCACGTCTTACTACTCGTTCAGGTTATACGCTTTAAGTACTAATTACGCTAATGGATTAGGAATTGGGAAGGTTGAATTAGAAGAAGTGAACCCGCATTTGCGTGGAGGGAGAGTGGAAAACCATTTAGGAAAAACCACCCCCAGTTCACCCGACCGAGATTCGAACCTCGATCTCCCCGTCCTCAGCAGTGGACCTCAACACGACAAGCGTGTTAGCCAACTACGCCACCGAAAAGTGTGTGTGAAATTTTTGTCATTTCATAGTCCAATTCCTTCTCTTTTTTTTCATCTCTTATTCTTTGACTATTTCCAATATTTGAGCAACTTTAAGTTGGTAGATTTCGATAGTAATTATGTTATTTTTTAATAATTGTGATTCATTAGAATCATTTGATTTTTTTAGTGGTATGAATATATTATTTTAAAGAAAAATAGGTAACATATGTAAGACTACACTTGATTAAAATAAATCAATGACACATTAAAAGTCAGACGTCTCAGCTCCGGTGGTAGTGTCTGCCGACTGAGCTAAGGATCTCGAGTTCATTTACAGACATAGCCGAAAATTTGTCATTGATTAAAAAAGGGGTTTACATTTTCACATTGATAAATTAACAGCTGGGGACTGGATATTTTGCCTGTCCTAGCCTTAAGATAAATTATAAGACATATGAAGCCACAACAGGCCTAGCAAAATGGCTGTGAACAAATATATGACTTGAATAACAAACTGACCCAGGCCATATGCTGGAAACAGTAATGGATGTATAAATTAACACATTAAACAATGAATAAAATTATTGAAACTTTATATATATATATATATATATATGGGAGTCATGAGGTACTGATATATTTTTTATATGATGCAAATTATATAACAGATGATACATACAATGAAACATAGTTATCAGTTTTTCTAAAAATGAACTTTAAAGAACTGAAAAAGTTACACATTAATTTGTATAGTGTTTACATATTTTGGATCTACTGTTGATAATTTTTGTTATAAGTATGCTCAAACTAAATAACAACAATCTATCCTATGTTCTCACTATAAAATTAAGCTAAAACATCGATGATAAATAAACAAATCACCAGGGTTGATTTCAGACATCACTATTTCAAATGACTTTGGCTTAAACCAAAAGTGTATTCAGGGGAACTGTACACAATACATCTTAGGAAAGATAAAAATTTGAAAGTAACTTACATATATTAGTTTTGAATAATTCTACTAAATGAATTGCAAGACCTATCCATTGTAAATACTAGAAATAACCACCACTATAAATAAACCTGACCAAACACTCAAACGAAGAGTTAATTTCCCTCCTCTCCACTGGAGGGTGATAGGAAATTTCATCAGAACCCCCTCAACATGTCTGTATGTAGCTTATATTTATTTAGTTCAGTTCAATATAACCTGACTTAATAAATCATGGTCGTGTTTGCCATTTAAAATAGTGAGGATCTAGTATTAAAAGAGTTTACATTCCGATTGATGTTTTACAGACTAATAGATGAAATTAAACAAAATTATTTTAAAATTTATTCAATAGTTAACTATAAAACTGGCTTGGCTTCAAGTCAACAGACAAAAACATTAACACTTACATGTCTAAAGGTCTAAACAAGAATATTGCCAACAACATTAACAAGGAAAGTGAGTGGAAACACACCTTGTAACCTTCATACTTCATAATAAATGCTCACACATACTAAGCTCCCCCCTTCTCCTCATAGAGAGATTGCCCTCCCTCATTTTCTTACCCAAATGCATTCATTCCAATAGTACAGGTGCACACTAACAGTTATTCTTTCTTTAAACTCTATTTCTACCTCATTCGCCTATGGTATATTGTTTTAAACATACGTTTTCAGCCCTGATAGTGATACAACTTTTTCACTCACAAACCTGAATGCTATGTTTGCTATTTGAAGCCATCACAGTGCAAAAACCAATGACCAACTTGTAGAGAACATGAGACAAATTGAAATCAATTTCAAGGAAAAGCAAATTCAACTGCTGGTCATTCCTGCTTCAATGACATGGACACGAAAAAAATACAAGAAAGTGTTTTTGATTATGCAGTTTGTCAAGCTTGGAGACATATTAAGGAAAAGGATTTTTAGCTGAACCAGAACCCAGATGGGGAAAAAACTGAAACTTGAAATTATTGATTTAGTAAGAAACTTTTAAGAGAGGGATGAGCAGTCGAGTTATGCCTGGCTGTAGCGAGTATAGGGGGAAAAAAAAAAACAAAAAAAAAAAACCCAAGAAATAGTGATTGATTTTGGGTAACCTCCGCATCCTGGTGTCTTCAGTGTCTAAAGTCTCCTCAACAACAATAACAGAAGACCTGAAGGAAAGGCGAAAGAGATGGAACATCCAACGGAGAAGTTTTGGGTGAAGGGACCGGTGGTGATGAACGGGAAGGAGATTAAGAACAAAGGGAAGGGGATAAAAGAGGGAGGTCAAGAAGAGGAAGGAAAAGTAGGCACCTCGGCGGGGGGGAGGAAGAAAAGAGACATGAAGCGGAGGAGCCGGCGCTGGTGGGAGAAATAGAGGTGGAGAAGGAAGGTGGTGAGGAGCAAGAATCTAAGAGACTGGCAGGAGAGGGTACGGGTTATAATAATTTTGAGGAGATCCTCCAACTCTCAAGGTTGGAGGAACACCAGACGCTCCACCTAGCGATGAGGCATGTTGTTAGGACCGGGCATGAGAAGGGCAGAACCATCGCGTTTTCGACACCAGAAGCCCTGGATAGAATCCAGCTAAAGGCGATAAACCTCCCAACGGAATGTCAACCACTCCTTGAGAAGATAGGGAAGGTGTTTGATAGAAGAAGAGAAACGATGGATACGGAGGAATGGTATAAACATTTTGTCCAGGCAAACGGTCGCGTAGCGTTCGATTCGAAGGAGGCTTGGCCCAAGTGTTATGTATTTACTCATAATCCCTGATGGGAGAGGAAATTAAGAAAATCAGAATTGGGCAGTTGAACGCTATGCGGAGCGTGGCCGTGATGGATGAGATCAGGAGAGTGGTTGGAGAACTTAACATAGATATAATGTGCCTCCAAGAGCCCTATATTACGAGAGGTGGTAATATCGTGGGGGCGCAATTACCCCTGGGGGCTAGATCAGTGTATAGTGGAGATAGAGCGATGAGTATTATAATAGTAATGCGCGGGGACCTCACGATAACAAGGGTGGATCAATATTGCCACGAGAAAGTCACTTGCGTGGAAGTAAGATCTAGTACATGCGAGTTTATCCTAGTCAATATGTACTTCCAGTATAGAGAAGAGATAGAACCGTACCTAGAACAGCTAGAATCTATAGTAGATACCTTTAGGGGAAGGCCGCTTGTAGTGGTAGCGGATGCAAACGCGAGATCACCTCTATGGTTTAGTGATGATTTCAGAAGAGCCGATGGGAAGGTAGGAGGATATAGAGCTTATAAAAGAGGTGAGAAATTGGTGGAGACTATCGAAACTAAGCAACTGGAGGTGATGAACGTGTTTGGGAACCCGCCGACCTATGTGGGAGCTACAGGGGCTAAATCTAATATAGATGTGACTCTATGCAGCAGAGAGGCGGCAGCTATGATTCGAGACTGGAAGGTACTGGACGGGATAACAATAAGTGACCACAATATGATCACCTTTGAGGTAGTGGGAGGAATGGATGAAGTGGAGGGAGAGTCTAGAATAAGATTCAACATGAAGAAGGCCAACTGGGAGAAGATGAGAAGGGAGTTGGTCTTACCGGAGAGGATTGAGAGAGGGGGGAACGTGAATGCAAAGGCAAAAGAACTAACCAGGGCTGTACAACGAGCAATGAGAGCCGCCATCCCGGTGAGGAAAGGGGGGAGGGTCATCACACAGGGTAACAATTTTTGGAACGATGGACTTAGAAGACATAGGGCAAGGGCGAGAGCTGCACGTAGAAGATATCAAGCGGAGATGGATCCAGCGGCAAAGGGATTCCTGTTGGAAGAATACAGAGACAAGAAAGGAGACTACAAAGCCGCCCTTGCTCTAGCGAAAAGTGAGGGATGGGAAAGGTATGTGCAGGAGCAATTGAGAGCGAATGCATGGGGAATACCTTTCCAAATGGCGACGGGCAAAGTGAGGCCCCCTACGGTCATCTCAACACTCAGGAAACCGGGTGGAGGGATGACGTCGGGGTGGGAGGAGTCAGCGAGGTTGTTGGTGAGCTCGCTGCTCCCGGATGACGATGGGGTGGACAGTGAGAATCAGGGGGAGATGAGAAGGCAAATGACGGAACTATACCCAAATGAGGACAGGACCGACCCAGTGACGCAGGAGGAAGTAATCAGATTTATAGCCAGAATGAAAAGGAAGAAGGCACCGGGACCTGATGGAATCAGTGTCGAGGTCCTTCAGGCCATCAGTGAACAGGTAGCACCCTTCTTAGCGGAGCTATTGAATGAGTGCACCACTCAAGGCAGGGTCCCGAATGTGTGGAAGCAGAGTGAGGTAGTCATTCTTAGTAAGGGTGATGAGAAGGATCCACAACTCCCGAAGTCGTACAGGCCCATATGCTTGTTAAACGTCTGCGGCAAGCTTCAGGAAAAGATAATGTGTGAAAGGTTGACATTACATAGAAGAATAGTAGGTATGCATGAGAAACAGTACGGCTTTAGGAAGGGTAGGTCCACGGAGGATGCTATCTGTGAGGCTGTAAATCTGATTGAGGGGTGCACAGGGAAGCATGTGATGGGACTATTCGTGGACATCTCGGGGGCATTTGACAATCTGTGGTGGCCCGCCCTTTTTGAGAGCCTAAGAAGGATACGATGTCCGGGGGACCTCTACAGAGTCTTCCTGGACTATTGCAGGGACAGATATGCAACCTTGAGATGTCCGGGGACAGAGATTAGTAAACGATTAACGAAGGGATGTCCCCAGGGGTCGGTCTGTGGGCCGATCTTCTGGGACATAGGACTGGAACCTGGACTGACAAAAGTGGAGGCTCTCCCGGGAACGGCAGGGGTGGTCGCCTTCGCTGACGACTTGTTGATTGTAGTAGAAGCAATGTCAAGGATGGAATTGGAGACCAAGAGCGAAGCCGTGCTTGCGGGGCTCAACTCTTGGTGTAAGAGAGTCAAGTTAAGTCTAGCGCCGGCGAAGACGGCGTATGTGCTGTTCCGGGGAGGGCTGAAGAGAAACCCTATAGTGAGACTGGATGGACAGACTATAAGACGAAGTGAGAACACCAGATACCTAGGCGTTGTGCTAGATGAGAGGGGAAATTTCATAGCGCACGTGGAGAACGCATGCGGCCGAGCATTAAGAGTTATGAACAAGATCATTAACATCGGCATGGGGAGTTTTAGGCTGCCAATGAGTTGCATAAGGCTCTACCATCAGGCGCTGCTAGTCTCCGTCGTGGGCTATGGGGCCGGAGTCTGGGCGCATCGCTTAAAACAGATAATGCAGAGGCGGAGGGTGAGAAGTTTGCAAAGAAGCATACTCCTCAGGCTCTCTGGGGCGTACAGAACAGTGGCGACTGAATCATTGTGTATAGCGCTGGGTATCTGGCCTCTGGACCTGGAGATAAGGAGGAGAGCGGCTCTGTACTGGCTGAGGAGGGGGAATCTGAATAAGGTGACACAACAGACCAGGGAGGGTGTGACATCGAAGAGGGGGATCCGGGAGGCTCTCCTGGATGAATGGCAGGAGGAGTGGGACAGGAGTGAGAAGGGGAGGAGAACCTATCGGATCCTCCCGTCGGTGAGAGAGCGTCTGGAGATGACGCACTTAGAGCCTTCCGCAGGGATGGTGCATTTTCTGACGGGGCACGGGCCGTACAGAACAACTCTTCATCGACTTGGACAGGTGGACGGTGACAAATGTGAGTGTGGAAGGGAGTCCACACCAGAACACGTCGTACTAGAGTGCGAGTTAACGATTAATTATAGAGAGGTAATGCAGGTACCACTGCAAGCAGGCACGATCTATCATATAGTTCGCGACGTGGACAGGTGTGGGCTACTGGACAGGATAGCTGATGATGCGTCCAAGAGGGAAAGGGAGAGGTACTTAGCGGACATAAGAGCGAGAAGGCTACAAATGGGGCAAACGAAAGAAGACCTAAACGCGACTATTAGAGACGGAGATTCCATAATCAGTAGCGGAGTTGGGACAGACGAAGACGAGACTTTTGACCGGAACTGGTGCTTATGGTAGGGAACAGGCGGGCAGGCTGAGGGCTGGTTGGTAGGATGGACTGGGTGTGACTCCTGGAGATCCGGAGTCCAGCCGATGGAGGCACCCGCTGGATTCCAGCAGTGAGGATTGCTGATGTACCAGTGGGTGCCGAAATCCCGGCTGGGATGGATAGTAGAGGGGAGAAACATGTGGGGGGTATAACCTGGAGCTCGGGCGACTAGGCAAAAGATGACTGGAGCTGGGTCGGAGCGATCGGGAACCCAAATGGAGCGGGCAGCCTGGCCGGAAGATGGGAAGATTAGATTAAGTGAATTGTAAACAATTGTGTTTTTAATATTAAATGTGAGCTACTGTTATGCTAGGTTAAGTTAGTATTAGGTCCACAATAAGTGGTTTCGTTAGTGAGTAGGCGGAGCGAGAACTCCGGTAGGGCGCCTCCCCAGGTGGCGGATAGGGGGATGCTCGTCGCCGCCACCGGGAACCACGTCCCTGGGGGCGTGGAGTCTGGAGGCGGGGAGGGGTACCGGGTGATTTAAGTACCCGGGGCGGACCAACTAGTAGCAGATAGGAACAATAAGGACATTAGAATAAGTGTTATAATCAATAATTATCTTATATTAAACAAAAAGGACATATAATTGTAGGCAAGAGTTAAGCTGATAGAGAATAATAAGCTCCAAGTTAAAATATAGGTATTGGAGCATGTAATTCAATAAAAAATTGTTGTTAAAAAAAAAATTGTTGTCTACAGTGCACAAAGATGAAGGAGATATTGTCAAGTTTCTTCACCCTGACAGACCTTCAGCATCGGTCTATTGTCAAGTTTCTTCACCCTGACAGACCTTCAGCATCGGTCTATTGTCAAGTTTCTTCACCCTGACAGACCTTCAGCATCGATCTATTGTCAAGTTTCTTCACCCTGACAGGCCTTCAGCATCAGTCTATTGGCCAAGGAGTCAAGATTACTGTTCAGTACCAGTCCCTCACGCGCTTGCTCTTTTTTGATATCCCACAAACATCTGAAGAACCTACCACTTTTCAAAGGATTGTATTAGGTTAATGGATTAAAAAATTACACATTTGGAGGTTTTGCTACAAAAAAGAAATTGAGCTTTATGAACTGGAATGACAAAAATTGTACTATTTGTAAAATAACATTATATATGGTACTAGTAATTTTTTTAAAATTAGAAATGTACACAGCATTAAATTAGAACTATTTTAAAAGCCCGTGTTTTTCGCTTTTTAAATACAAATAACTACAAAGTTGTGCTCCATAACAAAGAATCACTAAGAACCAAAAATATATAAATTTTCAAGCTCTACAAGTTTGTTCCAGTACCTTTTATTGAAAGAAATCAGATTTTGACAGTTGAAAATATAGTCTTCCAGCAATCATTTTCTCAAAATGTAAGGAAAAAGTAAATACTTTTGCAGAAGGAATTAAAAAGCCATCAATTGTATTCTTGAGTATGATGGAACATATCTCTAAGACTCAATTAAAAGAACTATGTTAGGGTGATACCTTTCCTTACACTGATAATCCAGGTTTTAGTAAACCATGTTTCAGCAAAAGATTATTATTATTAGCACCGCGTATTACTACCCGTTCGGGTTATACACACTTACGCTAATGTGTAATGGTAGGGTGATTGTGAGATGAAATGGAGGACCTACAATTTAACGTGGAATCCGAACCACGGTGGAGTCCTGGCATTCCCCACATTCACAAGATGTCTTGTCAGAGGTGAAGGAAGGGTTTGGAAATCAGATAAATCTGTGCCGGGACCGAGGATTGAACCCCGGCCGCCAGCACAGAAGTTTGACACCTTACCCCTTGACCACCAGGTCACCTTCAGCAAAAGAAAATTAGGCAAAAGTAGATTTATTAATTTTTTATTCAACTAAAATGGGCATTTTAAGTGTTCATATTTTTCTTTTCTAAAATCCTTATGCTTTCATTGATGAGGCTGTAAGATTTCAAAAAGATTAAATGATTTGTGAGTAAGATGGAATTTTTATGATAAGCAAGTGCAGCTTGCATAGGAACTGAACTAACTAATCTAACAATAAAGAAAACTGAACACACTAAGCCATTCATGTTAGTAAAAATACATTGCACCAAGATGGGCACCAAAATGAAATGGCCAAACATTGAATTGATAGTATATTAGATGGGCATTTAAAATAATTGCAGTCAATTGCTCACTACTGTTATTACTTCGTAGAAAGAATTAAATAATGGATTGTTTGCTAAGTTTAAAATTTGTAACATGGACAAGGACGATCATGTGGAAAAAAAGTTTCTGATACAGTTAAGTTTTTAGATCTTATCTTAAAATGTGCATAAAAAACAGCCAATCTGTATATTTTATCTAAAATAAGATAATGCGTTAAACATTAGTGTGCTACCCAAATAAACATATTTCTCAGCTTACCATGACATGTCACCTGAGCTGGTTACTATTTGATTATCATCAAGGAAGCGGCAGCATGACAGGTAGCCTGTGTGACCAGGCAACTCACGGCTTACTCGAACATTACCTTCTCTTGTTTTTAAGCTGTCAAAAAATGTTTAAATAAATCATTATATTTTTAAAGGCTATTATTTAGTACAAAAAACATGTTAATTTAGAATATATTTACAAAGAACCTACACTACATGTGGTATTCATAGGTGTACTATTTCAATATACTAATTACAATGGAAACCATAGGTATCAGAAACAAATGTGTCTGAGGGTTTTTCCCACTTAAGGTGTGTTGTGGTGTTGCTCAACAAAGCATAAATGGTTTATGTACTTATAAATAATCAGTTTATCTGCTAAGCATTACTAAATAATATATTTAAATATTTATACAATCAAATTAAATTAATACAATTATCATATTGGAACTTTATATTGAATATTGAATATAAAATAAAAAATATTTTGGAAACATTATACATTACAAAAAAAAAATATTGATTGAATTTAAAACAAGAGATTTTTCATATATATAGGTTCAACCTTCACATGGAGTCAAAAGACACACCAAAAATAAATAATGCCATAAAGCCTCACATAAAAATACTGTTCAGACAGCTTGAGGCAAAATATGAAATGACAAGAAAAATTAGAAGGATGAACATGCCTCAACAAGTAACCCCCTCCTAAAGGCTGTACGCATTTCCAATTAATTTATTTTGAAATCTTTTCAAACTTCACCAATTACAATATTAGAAAAAGGAGGTATATATGTTCTTTCATAATTATATTCAAGATCAGTAATAACTATAGAAAACTTAAGGAAAATGTTGGCATCATTGTAATAGTGACTAATACACAACGCACAAAAGTATTTTATATTACAATTCAATCAGAAAGCCTCCACAAGAAAGAGTTATATAAATGAAAACAGCAAAGAACAGGGAAGTCATTTAAGAATTAGCGAGGAAAAAAGATAAAATATTTGCCACACATTATTTTAGAATAATCCACCAGAGAAGTTTTAAAACAAATTAATAATTCACAACTTTTAATTCATATCTGACTTTTCTATGTAATTTCAAATTTTCTCTAGTTCTTGTCAAAATCAATACAAGTAGAAATAAAGTTGCAAACAAAAGTACCTGTATATTGAACATATGTTGTCCAAGCCCCCACATGCCACATAGCTCCCTGATGGGGCATAGGCACAAGTCATGACCCAACTTGAGCGAAGGGGGATGGCATGCACTTTGTTTGTGGTGTAGCTGTCCCAGACAATGAGCTTGCCATCTTGAGATGCAGAGACTAAGTTCCTGCAAATACTGAAACATTTTTTAATAGGTTATTTGATTGGGTATCAAGTTCAGACTATGTTTACCAAATAAACTTTATTTGGCGCTCTGTTGGCAATTTAAAAATCCCATTTAAAACAGGTTTTAATTAAAGATAGTAAAAGGGATAACCAACCAACTGACTTAGGTGGTGCTAGAGTAGAAACTATGACAAACAAACACACAGACAACAAATTGTTGTGTGTGTATGTAAGAGAGAATTTGCAGGGCTAATATAAGACACTATTAGTTGACCTGTAACTGTGGATGTTGTTTTTGGCAGTTATTTTTTTAACTAAGCATTTTATTAACTATACCAAACTTTTAAAATAACTAAGTATAAAAATAAATTTTTGTTAGGCATTTTCCTTGAAATGCACATTGCGTGTTCAGTAGAGTCTGAATTTTCATGGCGTATTTAATTGCTAAATCAGTTAAATGACACAACAATGAATAAACCGTTTCCCACGTTAATAATACATACATAAATTATATAAACTAAATTTAATTTTATGGCTGCAAATTTCTGAAGGTAGCAGTATTAGAAAAACACTTCTATTTGCTTTGAAAACAAATACATTTCAGACCACTCCAAATTTTTTTAAAGTTAGTTCCCTAATATTTATGTCTGAGACATAGTTTCTTCTCCAGACCAAAGAACAGGAAAATGAGCTAATCAGATACAAGACTGACTATTTTTACCACTTTTAATACATACATAACGCACGGAAGTTGTGCTACTAAGGCCACTATCTGTCAACACTACATTCTCTCTCCTTCACAACACGTCAAACATCATATACATACTTACATTACAGCGGCTGTAATACTCTTTGACGAGCCAGTGTACATGACTTTGTTGGGAATTAGTGACACATCATTTAAAAGTATTTACCCTAAGCACAACATAAAAATAACACCAAGATTAAAAACCAGGAAAAATATTTAATTCTAACTAATATCTTCAAAAATAGGTAGAATTCACTAAAATAAGTAAAATTAAAACTGAAAATTCTGCTCCAAACAACCTAATACACAGACATCTTACTTTCCACATTTATAACTGGCAGGATTGAAATAGGTAATCCCACATAAATCCAGGCTCTAGTGATCAGTAACATAACAATGAAAATTGTGTACATATGGATACACAAGTGAGTCTACGATATTTAGTATTATGGTACAGATTCATATGAAATAGAAAGAGCTTTAAATCTAATTATAAACATTTTAAAATATGGTTCAAAACAAAGTCTGTGTAAACCTCTCAAATCCTTTTACTTTATGTTAACAGACTTTGCACCTTTTTCTCACTGCCCATGAATGCAGACTCCTCCAACAGCATTGTGCAACTAGCATGTATCAAATAACATTATGATTCACAATGACTCGTGTATTGTTTGCATATACTTAAGTGTACTGATGACACGTGTGTTGTAAGCAGTGTAACGAATGTGTTAAGTTTTTTAATTCTCTAGCTTTCCCAAGTTTTGCACACAAAAATTAAATACTATTTTTATATTTTATATTCAAAGCAATAAATAAAAAATACCGTTATTTTGGCCTTCACAGTTTGCATTAAACTAGTTTCTTTAAAGACATGTGGTTTGTGTGATCTTTATAGAGGAATCTGATATGCATTGAGGACTTTTGAATTTGTTTCAGCCATTTCTTAGTTTAATTAACCTAATATACCAATTTCACTGTTGTCAAATGAAGAATGCAAAAAACCACAATTCAATGTGATTTCCTGTTAGAGCATGCTCTGGTATATAGTATTAACCAATTTGAAGTGAGGAGTCTTTTTAACATAGATAAACTAAAATATGATACCTTGAGAAAAAAACTTAAAATGTGAATTCAAGATTAATACACTTGTCAACTATTAGGTTCACTAAAGAGGATCATAAATTTCCTACTTCCTATTACCCCTAGACCGCCAGGTCATCAGATACCTATATTATTATTTTCTGAATAATTAGGGTCTACTTATAAAAAGTGTTTGAATTTAATGTATTTCTCTACACCAGTATGCTTAGAGGTTTATTTGGGTTATGGAATTGACCAGGTGATCCCAGATAGTTAAATAGGTACAGTTAGCAAGTAGAGTTGAATTACAAGGGTCCAAAGTTCTTTCATAATTCAGAATGTCATCTGAAAATACATGTTGGTTTAATTTAAAAGAGTTTAAGAAATGCTATAGTGGAACTCATCATACGCATCATTGGGTATGCAGACTTAACGTCAAGTTCCTCTAGTCTGATTTGCTGTTTACAGCAAGGTCTACATCCAAACCCCGAGAGGATTTAATCAGTGTCTTTTTCCTAAACGGATTATCACTCTTCCTCCACACAAATATAAGTTCACTTTCTCTAAACTCTATCTTCACCATCTTTACACACCCTTTCAGTATTAGTTACAACTGTGCATAGCCCGAACAGGTCATAAGACATGGGGAGGCAGGGGGGAGGGGGGAGATATAGTCCTACGCATAGAAAAGCAGTGTAATCTGTGGATGAAAACAAAATACTACAAATGTTTCATACAAAACACTTTATCAATAAACTTTTCATTTTGGTATTCTTTTTATCAAAGAATATTACTATCCGTTCGGGTTACCAACCTTTTTGCTATTGAATAGCAAAATAAACCAAATTATTTTAATCCTAATAATATAATTGTTTTTTTAAATATGGCTAAGTAATGTTTATTACTTTCTAATACTTACTTAGTCTATGGTATTAGGAACTCGAGAGTTCATTGCCACACTTATTAAAGTATGCCACCTATTCTTATCTTGAGCTAGTACTATCCAGTCCACCTCATTGCTCATAAGGATCACATAAAGATGTATACTTGTTTTGAGGAGAAATTATGCTGATAGTGCACTGATTTTTTTTAACTAATAATATTTAAAAATTACTCTAGTAATTTGGTTCAAATTGTGTAATTGTTAAGTTTTTAACATTATAAATAGTATAAATATATATTTGCTTTTCTAGAAAAAAATCACTTAGTAATAGTAGTTAACTACCGAGTTTTGTAGCGTTAGATAGATTTTTTTTAAATGGCTCTAATTATTAGGTTCAAACTGAAAACAGGGTACTATTTTGCATTATTAATATTAATGTATCTTTATTTATCTATAATAAATTAATTTAAGGGTTGTTTAGCTACATTGAACGATATCAAATTTTAATATTACATGATAAATAATATTAGGGTAGTTTTCAATTAATTTAATTTTGAGAATTTAAATTTTGTTAAATAGCCATATTTGAACAATTTGGTTTGATATTGATTAATAAAGTGTGTTTATTGTGAGTAACAAGATGACTTATTTGTTTTGATTAGGAAAACATACCTAAGGATAGATAGTTTACTCAAAACCTATTTTTGAAAATTATCTTTGAAGCTGTAATGCTTAAACAATATGAGAAAGTTTGTGCGATTGTGTCATACCATTTATTTACTATACTTCCTCATGTATTTATTTTAAATGCTTTTATGTTGCTAAAAATATAATGGAAGTTACTATTGGTGAAATGTTCGAGTGAACATTTAATTTCATGTCACCCACTTCGGTGGCCACATGGTCTAACACGCTAGTATCTCACTTGAGTGTGCTGAAGGGTTTTTCCAAAATGGTTTCCCACTCTCTCTCCTCACAAATGAAGTTTTCTTACACAATATATAGTGTATATGTTGTAGATAGTATGTATGTAGTACACTACTACACAAAAATCTTTTTTTTTTTGTTTCTTTAAAAATATATTTCTGTCCATGCAATGTGTATTCCAAATAGCTTTTCCCATTAGTAAGTACATTTTCTTAGGGCTGATTGTATAATGTATACATTTTTTTAATTTCTGGGTGCTGCTTATAACATTATATAATGTAAAATATTTTTATTTAAAGATGTCTATGTCTACTTTATGATCATCTCTAAATCCATCTTCACAACTCAAGCTTGTATTTGTTTAACTGATCTAAAATTTGAATATGTAAATTGATTAAGCTTCATTAGTTTAATTTGTAAAAGTGTTTGTATATTTTCCTATTATTGTGCCTCAAAAGTTTTACAAGTCAAATGGAAAAAGATATATATATAAGATCCACCTTTTTTAAGTGGAAAACCATTTAGGAAAAACCACTCCCAGTTCACCCGACCGAGATTCGAACCTCGATCTCCCTGTCCTCAGCAGTCGGGCTCAATATGACTAGCGCGTTAGTCCCATTAGTAAGTTAAGTGGATTTTCTTAGGGCTGATTGTATAATGTATACATTTTTTTTTTAATTTCTGAGTGCTGCTTATAACATTATATAATGTAAAATATTTTTATTTAAAGTATATATTCTATGTATACTTTATGATCATCTCTAAAACAGTCTTCACAACTCAAGTTTGTATTTGTTTAACTAATGTAAAATTTGAATATGTAAAATGATTAAGCTTCATTGGTTTAATTAGTAAAAGTGTTTGTATATTTTCCTATTATTGTGCCTCAAATATTTTACAAGTCAAATGGAAAAAGATATATATGTAAGATCCACCTTTTTTTTAAAGTTTGGGACCACATAGAACGTTAGAGCCATCATAATCTTGAGGTTGTAAAGGTCCACGATTACCATAATTTCTTTAGCCTATGAGAAAGTAAAATGGCTAATAGTTTTAATCAATATTATTCTAAATAATGTTAAGTACAGTGAAAGTGAATAGTTTAAAAACAAAATAGATCTGTATTAAATCAAATAGATTTACTAATACTAACTAATGTTCATCCCTATTTTCGGGTTTGGATTGTAGGCTAATTGGTTTTTGAATACAATAATATGAGCTATTTATTCAATGTAGACAATTAGTAAGATGGATGCTTATTATTTAAAATGTTTTTATGTTAACAAGTATTTTCTTGCTCTTACTGTCTGTCAACTTAAGGCCTCAACCTAAACTACAATACCTACTACCTTTCAAAACGGGTGGGGGTTGAACCAAGCAAAAGAGAGAGGAAAGGAACAATAAGTGAACTGGTCTCACAACCCAGCTCTCATGTGTGCGCGTGTATACACACATCTCAGGCCATAAACGTTTAAAAATTACAAGTTGTTTGTGGATTTGTTTGAATATTCTAGCGGCTTGGTTATCGAATTATACGCCTACCACTCTCAGGCAAATACATTGATTCATATTTATGATTTAAAATAGTGGGAACATAATTATAAAGCTTCACAAATGGAATAAATGGTTTGTTTCATCACTTCTAAAACGATCATGGCAACACTGTAAATGGAAGACCCTTGTAAATTGCTGTACGGTACAAGTAGTTTCCGGTATTCCTACGTAGCGTTAAACTATGGTTACCAAACTATTTTAATTTTATAAATGAGCTTTTAAAGCTTAATATTAAACTAATAAATTATAAATAACTAGCTAAAACAAGGAGAAAATATTATCTAGCCTTGTGATTTCTTCTTTTTCCAACATTAATACTTACATCCATAATTATTCCTTTAAAATATATATAAAAAATAATAGAAAACTAAATCAAAATTTCTATCCAAGGAAACTGAAGATTATGAATATTTTACTTAGAGGCTGAAAATGTGAGAGTTTTAATTGTATAGTTTAATTAGTATGATTAGTAAAAGTTATACAGAGCCTTCGTTCTAGATAATGTAAATCCATTTTCAATGGTGAAAACCGATTTCAAATCCATAGAATGGTTTTGTCACTATCTTATTTTGTATTACCATGTTTTTATGAGTGAACTAGTTTTGACCAACCCCTTAAAAGATAAATATAAATGTGTCACACATTTTCCAAAAAATTTAGGAACTTCTGAGATTAATAATAGTCTACACTGTATTATACTTAGAAGTGGCCTGTATTTCGATCTGGCATCTCAAGAGCTTGGTAAGTATATGATACCACATTAGCACTAACCTCCAATTCAAACTTTGGAAAAAATAGGGTATAACTGATATTCATAATTTAATTATTTCAATTCAACTAATATTAAACAAAGGTAATTATTATTTTTTATTAATTAACAAATTATTATGTTTGCTTTCAACAAAACTAAGATAACGTTTCTAACAAATTACAGGTCTACAACAAAGCAAAATCAAGAGTCCTACAGTTTAATTTACTCTGTCAATGCCAACAACATAACATATTCAACATTTCCACAATGAGATTTTTGGCCCTAATGCTTGCAAAATTAATTTTCTTTACATTTCTTAAATTTATTATTAAGAGCCAGATTTGTTAGGATACAAATAGAAAAATATGCATCAAATGAACATTAAATAGGAAATGGCCATTTTGCATTTTGTGACTCTTTTAACTTGTAATTTGAAATTTAATAAGCATGAAACAAAGTTGTTTGCAAAATGAAATGCCCAATTGAGTCTGCCCGTATTTGAGTGTAATTTTGTAATGCCCACCCAATACAAATATTTGCTAACCGACCACCCCTAACTATACTATACTATACTACTTCCCATTTCATATATCACAAAACTATCATAGAATTCCAGTGAAATTAAAATTACAATGACTTCCTAGCGACACAATATTCCTAAGCTTTATCAGGTGCATGTCAAGCCTGGTTCAACAAATTATGTTCCAGTATAACACTCACCATTCTTACTTTAAACAAAGCTCCAGCATAATACTCTATTCAAAAAACCTACATTTAAAATAAGACCAGTGTGATTTACTAATATATATTTTAAAAAGTTAACACACACAAAATGTCTATAGATAAATGCTTGGATTATTTATACAGAATATATTTTTTATTCCATAGTAATAGAACCAGTTCAAAAATGTAAGAAACTTGACAGTGAGAGTAGGTTTCAGCCACTGTTTTACAAACAAAATTAAAGCAATTTGGGTTTGCTGCATACATTAGAATAAGTATATGATAGTTTGCTTTTATCACAATGATATTGATGTGCTCTTTATGAGATAAATTTAAGTATTGCCTTCATTTTTTTACAGTTTTCTGCATGTCCCATCACTTAGACTAGCACAAAATATATTCCTTGGCTGATCTTGTTAGTTTGTTTAACATTGAATTGGCATGGCATGGCATGGCATGATCCATGTAATTAAGATTATGATGGTGTCAGAGGGTACCTTTTGACAATGACTTCAAAGTACAGTCTATAGTATAATAGTTCTCTCATTGTCAAAATGAGCTTCACTTAATGTGGGACCATGATAATAGATGGAGTGGCGCTATTACCAACTTTCCAACCCTTGGTCTTAGCCTAACCTTTCACTCCAGATGTCCCCACACTTTCTAGAAAGTAATACCCAGGCAGCCATTAAATAGTGTGTCCACAATTCTTCTGCAGACTTTTTTGGTGAAAGGCTACCCATTCCAGCCTTAATACTGTACAGTATCCCCTAGTTTCTTGTGTCTTAGTTACAAAAAGTCTTATGTCTATCTATGTCACATTCCACAAAGCTTTATTAATCCTCTGTTTTATAGTGCAAAACTTCAGATTCTAATGTGATTTATCCACTTTATTTAGTAGGTTTGGGTGGAGAATGCATGTATTAAATTAGTATACTACTATTTAGGTACATACATAATTATGGTATAAAATTAATGTTATGACAGATAAACAAACTACTAAGAAAATGTTCTTCTTAGCTCTAATAGTAATAACAGTATCATTAAGTCTTCGGGATTATGTAAAGTTTTTAAATTCCCACACAGTAATGAGTTAAAAACAAAGTAGATGAAAATATATAGAAATAATGTATTAATGTTCACATAGTGGTTTAATGCATCTCTAATGCTATATTGTATTGCCAGTTATTGGGACTGGGGAGATTGGGGTATGAATCTCGATTAGATGTAGTGAGGGTGATTTTTGATAAATGATTTCCACCCCAAACTCCCTTTCTCCACTCAAATGTGGTTCCAAATTATTCTAAAATTCTATCTTTCTAATTGCTATCCCATTGGCATAATTTATTTATCCGTATTACTCAAACAGATACTAAGACATGGAAGGGGGAAAATGGTAACGGTCATCAGAATCTGTGGGAAACATAAAACATTTACAAGAATGTGAAATATCTGAGGATTGAAGTTCAAAAAGTGAATAACAGTTGTGATCAAGAGCACCTTGGGAGTCATCTGTTTTAAACAAATGCAAATTCCTTGAATATTGCCACCGTGATCTTATTTGACTTGGTTGGCAAAATTGAGATTTCTAAATTTTAAGAATAAGGCCCTACTACCGGCACTTTAAAATTTAAGATTTTTAAAAACTGCTTACAAATTTTGAACAGACCATAACCCAATCAAGTGATCAATTCAAGCAAATGTGTAAGAGAGGTAGTCTTTTCATGGCCAAGGTTGAAGAAGATGGTAAATTTCTTCACATAATTTTCTAAGGTTTATACTTTATTATATATTACTAAATTCAATTAAAATGAATTGAAGTGCTGTTCAAAATGAGTCTTTACATTAAATTCATTGTGTGTACACACACAGATGCACGGAATCACACCCAGTACAAATATGGCAGGAAGAGTAGTATCCAACAGTTAAGAAAGATACTAAAACCACTTTAATATTATATTTACATTTTAAGTTACACATATATATTAAATTTGACTCAAGTTTGGATGAAAAGAGTGAATCATGTTCGAATAATATAGAGGAATATTATTTTGTATTACAACCATTTTAAGGCGAATATCTGAATTAGATTAATATACTAACAATAAGCCTCTAACTAACTATAGATAATATTTAAACAAATCAGCAAGTTTTTAGTAAATTAAGAAGCAACACGGAAAAAAAAATTGTGTAAATCTTTATAAATTCTTGAGAGTATTGTTTAAAGACTCGAAATTTACAAAATAAGTACCTGGAATCTGATCCCCAGTGCATAGCATAGATTTTTGCAAGGTGACCCCTGAGAGTTCGGCGGGTGCGCATTTGTATTCGGCCAATTGGCTCCATATTGCTGGTTGCCTGCACCAGACTGGTGTCACAGGCTGCTTTCCTGGCATCCTGAAACAACATAGTTTAGCATGAGCAAATTAGCAGTCTTATTTCCCTAGATCAATAGCTTCTCCCATTAGAGTTCTGTATATTTTGAATAACTTTTAGGAAAGATTATGAAAAACTATAATGCATGTTCTTAAACGAGTACAGGTTTTGAATCTCTTGATGGAGACAATGCTTTATTTATTTCAATTGGTCTCATTTCAAACAGTTTTTTAATTATTTATACTTATGAAAATTTGTTTGAAATGTATTTCATAGAAATAGTCCCAAAAAAATTTTCAAATTACATTTTACCATCATTCACAATTGTACAATTTGAACATACTTAATCCATAAAAAAACAGTCAAATGAAACTTTTTACAAAAAGAACATACTTATATGAACTAGGCATCTTACTACTACTCATACAGCATATTCAAAATAGAAAATGTATAAGTGTGTTTGGAGTATTAAAATAAACACTGGAATGGGGAAAGGGGTGCAAGAAAGGTTAAGATGGGTATTGATAGGGGGGGCTAAGCGTGGTGGGAAGAAGGGGGTAAGCATGATGGGAAGAAGGGGTAAGCGTGATGGGAAGAAGGGGGTAAGCGTGATGGGAAGAAAGGGGTAAGCATGACGGGAAGAAGGGGGTGACAGTAAAAATGGTGGTAGGGAAGGAGGATAGTAGTAAAAATGGTGGGAAGAAAGGAGGATAGTAGTAAAAATGGTGGTAAGAAAGGAGGATAGTAGTAAAAAATGTGGGAAGAAAGGAGGATAAGAGTAAAAATGGTGGGAAAAGGGGTACAAATAGGGGGTAGGCATGGTGAGTGAAAATGGGTAAGAGGGGAGAAAAAAATGTTAAAGAGTGGGGGGAGCAAGAAGGAGTTTTGAGGAATTAAAGAATCGGTTGGGGGAAGGGTGATGAGAGATTTAACAAGGCATAAACATATTTATAAAGGTATTAAAATGAAAACATACTATATAGGCTATAGCCATCAAATTCAATTACTGTATTAGATAAGTATGGTGTGAAATTAAATATTAATACTGGTGGGTCAAATGGCTTAGCTCAATTTTAAGTCAAGGGGTTACATTAACAAATTGGCATGCTTCCTTTCTCTATACCTAATAAAGAGCTAAGCTTGTATCTTAATATTTAAACAAAGCACTTCAGTAATAAACATGTTGTTCATATAAATAAATCAAATAAAATAAATTAGGAGAGTACAGAAGTAGAATGTTACTGGGCATAGAGAAACTTCTTTCCCCAAGCCCGCCTCTTTTCTAGTCATTTGCCTCATATCCAGTATTGATCCAGTCTCAGGCCCACTCTTGCTCACTGGTACAGTCACACAGAAAATAACATGCCTTAAACTGTTGCACTTTTCTTTTAAATTTGATTTTAATGGTAAACAAACGTGTTTTTTTTTACAAACCCTAAAGACCATTGTGTTTTTATTAGAATGTTTGAATTTTATTATTAAATCCACTGGGTTATTATTGGAATTGTTGAATTATCATACCCAGAGTATTTTATGAGAATTTGAGTTATAATGGGTTTTATTTTTTGGGGGAGCTTATAAATTGATATGGGCCCAGGTCATAATTAAGCTAGGGCAGTAAACATAAGTCTAGAATCTTCATTATGAACATTTGAGTTTAAATTTATAACAAGAATTAATATTAACACAAAAATGTTATTTGTTAATATTATATAATAAACCTAGAACAAAAAAATTTGTTTTGTGGTAAATTACTTCCCATAGCATTCAAAATTCTAGACCGAATAAAACCTTTCCCATAGCATTCAAAATTCTAGACCGAATAAAAGCACAACAATGATGTACATTTTATAGATCTAAAAATATGTATATATTGTGTTGGTTTAGCCAAAATTAAATAATAATACATTTAAAAAAATATATTGTAATTAGTGGTACACCTGGGATGGAGGAGAACAAGAGGGAAACTCTGCCCCCATCCCCCTCTTTGATGCCCACTCTTGAGAGTGTTTGATTATATATTTAAATTTTTTTTAGCAACTCATCCATTAGGGTTATATGCCCATGTACTAGTTATTAAAATGTGTTAAGGAAGAGGAATGTTGAAGTTATAGGAAGTGTCCCACATTTGTGGGGACAGTGGAAAGCCATTTAGGAAAAACAACCCTCAAAGCCATCTTCCTGTACTCAGTAATCTAATTTTTTGCGAAAGTGGCGCTTTAGACTATGCAGCCATCGAAGCAGGAAGAAGATCTTTAAATGCTTAAAATACATTAGGTAGATTTTAAGATAAGCCCTGATAATGTGTTTAAATTAGAAAAACAATCTGATGACACGATTGTCAAAATATATATTGCTGAACAAATTTAGGCTAGGCAAACATTGACTTTTTTTTTGTGAATTTGGATGAAACACATTGATTTGTATGAGAGTATGCACTGGTCATTATTTTGGAAATTTAAAGTGTGTATTCTATAAAACTTAATATAATGAAGTTTTAGCTGAATTGGATCATTAACATAAAAACTTTCCGTTTTAACATAAACTTGAAAAATTAAGTAAAACTTAATCTTTGTGGAAACTTGCTTGTTTGGTTGCTTATAAATAGAAAGTTATATATATTCAATAATTTAAGCAAAAAGTCACAGCTCATTTATAGAAAATACTCGAGAAACTTTGTTTATAAATGAATTGCTCATTTTATAAAGAAAGGGCTTTATTCAAAAATTTCAAAAAATGAGATATTGCCATACGTGGGTTAATATAACGAGGCGCACATTTCTGTATAGAAAGGGATTAATTCCAACTATTCATATGCCATTTCAGATAGCAGTTAAGAATGAGTGTTAGAAAAATGTATGATATTATTAAAATGATTGCAGAACATGATATTATTTAGTGTTTTTTAGTAATGATATGCATCTCTCAGGGTTCAGCCTGTAGATTATAAATTAAGTAACATTTATGGTTAATGAGTATCACAATGTTGTGTATAATAAGCTCTAATATGAAATACTGTTTTGTTATATCATAAATAACAATGATAAATAACTTTTTATTAGTGTTTCAAAGTTGTGCAATTAAATACTATTTTATACACCACTGGAAGATTTTATGCTTCGGGTTAAACTTAGGAAACTTTGATCATATTCGAAAGAGCATTATTCCATAGTTTCCATATTTGTTATAGTAAAGGAGATACACTTATCCAGAGAAACATGTTTTATAACATCTCAGTTGCTGTAGTTTTATTTATAGTGGCATTAGAAATTTATTAAGAATTTCTACTAATCTACAAAACGTCTCCTAAAAAACGTGGATTTTGGAGTGATGTCCTTTCTAAAATGAGCGAGTGATTCAATTCACGAATCCTGGAAGAACTTTTAAATTCATCATTTAAAAGTATTTGTATAGCTATTGGATGGACCAAATAATTTATATGTCAAGCTTTCCCTATCCTTGACTGCCTCCTAAAAGTCCATTGTGTATTGAAGGGAAAAACATCAATACATTCAACTATTTCTTTGCAGTTGGGAGCACATTTTTCGCAACACCTTCACCAAATTTATGATCAAAATTATTCAGCCTAAAATTGCACATAAAATTCTCAATCAAGTAAAAGTACAGACATAATCACTTCTACAACACTAGGGGTGGTTGATTACATTCATTTTTGGCAGTCTAGTCCAATGTGAGTACAACAGTTAGTACTGGGTTGTGCAGATGTGCCAACACGTAGATCAATTGAATGGTGGGGAGAGGGATCTAAGAACTGTCTCTCACTATGTAAACTTTGAAATATCTGGTTAGAATTATTTATTGGAATTAGGTGAACTACAAAAAGGCGATGTTTTGCAACAGTAACATGGTAAATGAATGGGTTAGAGTGTATGTCCAGGGGAAAGGGAGTCCAGGGGAAGGGAGTCCAAGGGAAAGAGAGTCGCGGGGTGAGGGTCAAGAGTGGGAGTTGCAAGAGAAAATCATGGAGGGGCAAGAGTGAGAGTCATCAGGGAGGAGCAGGAGGGAGGGAGAGTCATCGGTGGGGAGCAGGAGGGAGGGAGAGTCATCAGGGAGGAGCAGGAGGGAGGGAGAGTCATCAGTGGGGAGCAGGAGGGAGGGAGAGTCATCAG
>CABFVZ010002771.1:53027-101045 GCA_902151445.1 Timema monikensis
AGGGGCGCAGAGGGAAGGGAAAGAGGGATATAGGGGTGCAGAGGGAGTGCACCCGAGTGAAAGAGGGGCGCAGAGAGAGGGCAAATAGTGAACGATATTTATATGATGTGAAAATTCCCTGAATTTTTCATGACTGTTCCCTGACCCAAGCAAATTACCCGACTTTTCCCCAATTTCAGGTAGCTGGACACACTATTAAACCTGTACAAAAAGTTGATTTTCAAGTACAATATTTATTAAATAAATTAAATGATAACCATAAAAAAAAGCATCCTTTCTTTAAAACCGTAAGTAAATGGCATTAAACCTACAAATGTCAAAAATGACTAAAATTCACTTTGAATGCATTTTTTGTGGCACATGATACCAGTTTATACTTTGATAGCAAAATATCCCAATAGGTTGAAAAATAAACAAAACAAGATTTTCTAAATAGACACAAAGGTAATTTTCTAAATACATAAAGTGTAATAGCCTAAATCGGTTAAAAATGAAAATTTCCCAGATTTCCTCCTTAGTCTAATTTTAGGTCAAAAAATCTGAAAAAATAAATGTTATCTCATAGGTATCTACATATAAAAAAATAGTGAAATAAATCTGAAATGTGATAGCATTGTTGCCTATTAAAACAAAGTGATTTGGCGTAGTATGATCCCTTGACATACTTAACTATGACACTACCTATAGGCACCGTGCAAAGTGCAGACAATATTTTAATTGATGACATGAGCGGGCAAGAATGTCACATTTTTAAGTTCTTGAAGGGTGAATCCGGGTGGCATTATGTTTACCGCAATCAAATACTCGAAAATCATAAAACACAACTCAGCATTTTTCTTAAGTTACTTGGACAATCAGTTTTTTTTCTTCAGAATTTGTTATAGAAACCTTAAAAGACATGAGAATAGTATTAAAATTCCCATATTCCAATTGGTTTGCTTTGAAAAAATTGTTTTCTAATTCAAGAACTATAATGAGGTTTTTAATGCAGACATATTTTCACTCTGGGTAAAAGTTTTTCCTGGTTGAAATAGATGGGTAATATAAGTGTACAAAATGATCATCATGAATTGAATTTTATTTTGATATAAGACTCATTCCTCTAACACTAATATTTTTAACACTTCAGTGTGTTTAGTTAAGAGCTCTTCGCACGCGCCAGGTTTCAACCTTGGTTCAGGTTAAGAACATAATCAAAGGAACACAATGTGTCTGAAGGTTATTAATAGTTCACTTTATCTGCGATTGCCATAATATACAGTAGTGGAAATGAGTTAACAAAAAAAATATATTTAAGTTTCTATTATTTTGATAAAATAATGAAAATGCCTAATTTTCCCTGTTTCATGGTCAAATTTCCTGATTTTTTCTTAACTTTTAAATTTCCCGACTATTCCAAGTTTGTGGCCACCCAGGAAGAGTATATATGTATATCATTACTACCAAATGGAGATTCAAAATCTACTTACCATGTTTTTCTATAAAATTCAGTTTATATTTTAAGCCCCTACATAAAGAAACAAACTAACAATGTAATTCCTTTCAAATCTGGTTATTTAAGAGGAATTTGATGAGAAAAATAATAAAGCAAATTTAGATAAAGCTACACCTTCACAAAGTGGAACGAACTCAAGAAATGACAGTTTTGATTTACAGACAGCTTCCTAAATTGAACACTTCATAAATTACTAAACAAATCTAAATGTTTAAGAAAATATGTAGGCCTATAGTAAAAATGAACAGGCATGAATTTTAATCTACCATGTGGATGAAAGAGATGAGAAAGAAGAAAGGGATAGTTTAGTAAATTGCCCTAAAATATTAGTGCAACAATTAAGGCTTCACCGTAACCAATAATGCTATATAAATCTTCAAGCAATATATATATATATATTTTTTCAAATTTATATAAAATCATGTTTTACACCTTTTATCGTGTATATTATTTTGCAATGTATTCCAAAAGTTAGTAGGCAGTTGGATTAAAATGTAAATGTACCAAATATGTGGTCTCTAGAGATGAACACAAATTTAATTTGGAATAAATGTTTTGTTTTAAAAATATTCCATTTATAAAAAATGTAATTTGTCACATGAAAATAAATAATGTTAATAAAAATGATGCATATTAAGTATATTTTTATGTGGTCATTCAGTTTAACGTAGGGATTTAAGAAGGCGAGAATAGTCAAGTGTTTTGCAGCTTGTATATAAAACCTTTTTTAGTCAGAATATATAAATTATTTCAGTAAAAAAAAATAGTAATTTTCTTCCCACGGTGATAACATTAAATATTTGTCAAGTGTGTCCTGGAATTTAATGACAACTTTTACTCTCTTCATTTAAAAAGTTCGTAATCTAATGCTGCTATGCTCATGAAAAATATCCAACTGTTGATATCACCATGTGAAGAAAATTAAAGTT
Source organism: Timema monikensis (assembly GCA_902151445.1). Classification (NCBI taxonomy): domain Eukaryota; kingdom Metazoa; phylum Arthropoda; class Insecta; order Phasmatodea; family Timematidae; genus Timema; species Timema monikensis. The sequence goes on from CABFVZ010002771.1 coordinate 55,452, forward strand.
TATGTTCATTATAAAGCAATATTCTATTTATTTTAGCCAAAAGTCTGATATTTTTAAAATTTAAATTAGAAAATGACAGAATGAGTGCCTCTGTTAACACGGAGCCTCAGATAATCAAAAGTCTACTGTCCTTTAACAGTTTCATATATCTTGTATATCTGAGGAGTCAATAGCAACGAGAGATTTTTATACCTGCATTACTTTGGACAGTGTAAACTCTGCAAACCTAACTGTCCAACAGTGATGTTGGGTTATATATTTCAACTTAATTCTATACCTTAAGCCAGAGTGACATCCTCTGCGGGCCACCTAATGAGAGCCACTGGCTTAAGTAGACTACATGTAATGTGCTTCTATGTCAGATTTATATCAAAATTAAAATTTAATTTCAACAATTTTTCAAAAATTAGCTATCATAATTATATATTAAAATGTACTCACTCGAATAGCATTTTTTAAAGTTTCTGCTTCCTGCCGTAGGCTGTCCAACTCATTCATACTTGTTCAACACCACACACACTATCAAGGAGCTGTAACATAAACACAATACATTTATTGATGAAATCAAAGCCTAATTTACTTTTCAATGAGATTTTTGAAACACAAAAAACTGTGTAATCCTCTTTTCTTTTTTTCAATGATGAAAGGTATGATGAAAATATTGAGTGACAGTTGCTAAAAACATAAACCTCAATTTCATGCAACAGTTAAACTCTTCCCGCTGTTACTTGGTCATATTTATTAGTATTTTATTTGTTATAGACCCTTACAGCATCTGGTGTACAAGCGGGCCCAATGAATGAGAATGTAATGTGGAACAGAAGAATACTTGAAGCACTATTTTTAAATTATGTAAATAGAAACAAACGCAATCCAGAAAGGTAATAAAAAAAAGTATTGTAATGTCTTAAAATTAATGTTCCCAGGGGATTTTATTGTTCAGAATTAAATTCACATTACAACATTAAACATACATCAAATAGTTAGCGTAAAACACATTGGTGGCCAAACTAAATAAACGTCAGTCTCATCTGGTTGGTTTGAATTCCAACCGGATGTGCTTAAGGTGACTTGGCTAAATTGTTTCTCCACCTCCAGATAAATTTGTGTGCATTTCCTCTCACAATCATCCCTTCACCACTAGCTTGGTTAAAATGTTTAGTCCAGACTAGTTTATAAGACCTATGGCAGGGAATCTGGCTCTTCATCTAATAAGTTTGAGACCACTGCTGTTTATGAATAAAATAACTGCATTGTGATGAGGGATTGAAGATGGAAAGGCACTGGGAAAATAAACAAGTGTGGCACTTGAAAGATAAGCCTACAGAATGTGGATTAGTCACACATTTATTTAGCTCAGAATTAGAAATATGATCTACTTTTATGTGTGCACAACCATGAGAAGAAGAAATCTTAAAGAGAATATTGCAAACTAAACTTATAAATAAAACATGCTTCAGCTCATAATGGCAACACACAAACTGGTTGACCATTCTACTGCAATAGAAATAAGTTATATAGTTGTATTAATTCAAGAAAGGTCAAGTAATTGAATAAATTCATATGGAAATCTATCAATACAAAATAGAGTTTAGGAGAATTTGTGAAATTATAGCCACACATGCTTGTCTACTTTTATCAGCGAATAAAGGCTCCTAATAGTTTTAATTCCCAACAAATAACACACTTTTTAAGGGTTATTTTCTGGAGCTGAAAATGCAAGAATTGTAACAAGGTTTCATGCTTTACCCATTTTACCATCAGTGAACAAACCTAATTAATACACACATATTAAATGTTAAGCCAAATTTAGTTAGTATTTTTTTTATTTACAGTTAACATTGGCTTGATTAATAAAGAAAGTGAGCAAAAATGAAAAAAAATATAAAAAAAGAATCTAAGATTTGGAAGAATTTAAATTGTAGAAAAAATTAAGTGTTTAACTAAACTAAAAAAAGTTAATAGAACAAAGCCTCTTAAATGAATCTATGAATGCAGTGGAAAAATAAATAATACTTGAAAGTAAATAAATATGTATATACATACGATGAAAGCAAAACATTCATTGAATGAATGTGAATAAATGTTAGCATATTAGGATCTACCCCAACTTCCAGTTACAATAATTAGGGTCCGATGTTATCTTGAAAAGAAGAATTGTAGCAGACACCATCAAACCATAAAAAGTGCTTCATAAATGAGTCGGAAGAAAGATGCATGATGTATTATTATTATTATTATTAGCACCGCGTCTTACTACCCGTTCGGGTTATACACACTTACGCTAATGTGTAATGGTAGGGTGATTGTGAGATGAAATGAAGGACCTACAGTTTAACGTGGAATCCGAACCACGGTGGAGGCCTGGCATTCCCCACATTCACAAGATGTCTTGTCAGAGGTGAAGGAAGGGTTTGGAAATCAGATAAATTTGTGCCTGTACCGAGGATTGAACCCCGGACCACCAGCCCAGGATGCAAGATGTAAAAAAATTAAAGAACATGAGCTGAAGTGAAATGTTTCAGTGCTTTGAATGAGGTATAAAATATTCTACATATGTAAAATAAGTATTTAATAATTGTAATACATCTTTTTAGAAACACCTTTCAGTACAAGAGACTTTAAAAAAAATTAAATAGAAATGTGGGAGCCTACTCAAGAAACCTTTTCGAGAAGTATTAAATTAACAGCTCAAGAAAGTTTAGTAGTTTAGGTAAAATTCTATTTAAAAAACAAAATAATTATAAAATAATTGTGCAAATTTCAAGACATACAGACTGTTTGAGGCATCAAAAAAAAAGTGATTGGAAAGGGGAAAATGTGTGAGCAATTACCAACCAAGTTTAGACTTTAATGACACTAAATAATCTGAACTTTTTAGCAAGTGTAGATTAAAAGATTAATTATACTACTATTTTGGGCTTAGTCAGTTTATGATCATTTGGTCCAACCCCAATAATCGTAATGAAAATAAATGTTTAGAATAAGCAAATTTAAAATGATTAGGTTTAGACTTCCCAAAGCTTAGAATTTTAAATTAATACAAACTGTATTTAAAGACTTAAGTAAAGCGATTTGTCAGGAAATACTTAAAAAGTCTTACATTTTCACAAAATTAGAGCGCTACAAAACGGAGACAATGTATTATAACATTTTTGCAGGGATATTGATATTTTTACTAAATAAAAGTGCATGCTGTTTTCCCTTTGTACCATTTAGCTAGTAGCTCGAAACTATAGGATTGGGTTTAAAAGATTTGTACAAATTAAAGCTAGCAGTGTTCAGAATTTGACTAGAGTAAACAGTATAAAAAGAGGGTTGTGGTTATATTAGATTATGACAAAGAAATATACAAAAGTTAAAAGATATATTTAGATTGTTTGAAGAAAAATATTTCACTTTTTAAATGATTTCCAAAGAAACAAAATTAAATATTTTTTATTTCTATAAAAGTTTTAACGTAATTAAAAACGTTATAGCCTTATAACCATGTTTAAATCTAGGTTTACCTGTAATATATTGAGTATAAGAAAGAAGCTTCATTTTTGTAGACAATACCAGTTTATCTACCCTTAATGCATCCTTCATTCCATAAAATATTACATAAAAAATGCTTAAATAAATTGAATATTTTAAAGTGGTTGGTTATGGTCTTTCATTTAGGTGAATACCCAGATATGATAGAGGTATATTTAGTTTACACCATATCCTTGTAAATAGCAAGTCAGAGCTGGGAGGTAGAAGAACAAGGACACCTGAGCAGGATTCAAACCCCAACATCCAAGTCAGCTAAAAACCAAACTAAATGAGCCGGATATTTAGCCAAATTTCCCACCAATTTAGTCTAACTTTTACCAGGCAGTAAAATAAGCATAAATTACTACCCAGAATATTGGTTTCACTGTTTTTTCTGGGCATTGCCAACCACTAAATATTGTCATTTCTAACACAAAGGATTGGATGATTTCCTTAACTTAGAAGAAAGGTAGATTATTTGTCTTGCAGTGATATTTTTCATCAAATCTCAAGACAAATACTGGGGCAAGTCCTTAAAATACCCTTTCATTGACCTACTTAATTAGGAGGGTAGTTTGTGTGTTCAATAGCTGGTAAGGTCTTCACCAGTATTATAATATAGCAATAGTCTACTAGAATGTGTTATTGAGTGAGTGATTTGCAGGCAAAGAAAGGTTTTAGGACATTCGGGTTCAAGTAACACATTAACAAAATAATGAATTAGAGTGAACTTTTAAACATATATCTAGCGTACAGAAGGAATCCATTTGTTATTAGTCCCTCCAAGTTTATTTCACGTACATATCCATTATCCTTTTCATTTAGACCAATAGGAAGAACCCTCAAAGTAATAAAAAAACAAAATTATATACCCAACAAATCATAGCAAGTTGAGCGTTACTATTATGGGTGCTTCCTAAACCAACTATTTTTAAGTGAGCTCATGTCTTATTACTTGTTCGGACTATGCACATAATTATTTACACCAACAAGGCGGAAAGAAGCACTAAGGAAATGTACCCACATCTGTGTGAAGGGAGTGTGAGAAACCATTTAGGGAAAAATCACCCTCAGTACACCAGGGTATAATTTATGGTCTAGTCCCAGACATCGAGAGCCTGGTCAGTCTATTGCAAGAGTGGTCCCTTGAACCGTGCAAACACTGAAACCGGTCAATAGCAACCGATTATAAAAGTATATGAATTACAAACTTGAAAATCCTAATTAACAATATAATATAGGGATAATCACTCAATTTTGACATCTGGTCTAGTTTGATTTGCCGGTAATGCGGAGTTCTGGTGTACTGAGTGTTTTTTTATAAATGATTTCCTACTCTCCCTTCATGCAAATTTCGGTACATTTCATCTAAGATTTACAATATATATCCTTAACCATTTAAAGTAATTAAATGCATATAGGCTGGACAGGTGGTAAGACAAAGTTTCATTCACCAATGACCAATATTTGCACTGCATTTGTGCTACCAATTGATCTTAGGTTTATAATATAATGTTCAATCTAACATTCCACTAGAATATGCTTAACTACTCTTCAGTGTTATCTGCATCTAATTACACTAGTGAGGTAGAGATGAGGAAGGTGGCATTCAGAGTAGATTATTTGCATTTGCGTAGAGCGAGTGGAAAACAATTTAGGAAGAACCACCTTGAGTATGCCTATATTCAGTTGAGATTTAAAAATCAAACTAATCCTCGGCAAATCAGACAAGATGAACCTGATGCCTTAAGTCACTTTGCTCAAAAGTGGGGATTAAAAACAGACCAAGAGAAAAATGTATTAGTCATAAGAATAAACAATCAAGATCATTTTATTGCCCTAATTTCATTTATTTTTATTCTATTATTGTCTTTAATTTTCATTCAATCCATATTTTATTTTGGGTTTAACTTTCATTAAATCCATATATGTTATTAATTTGATTTGAGCTTTAATAAATCTTCTTAAACTGCATCTCCAACAAGAAAAAAAATGTTTAATTATCTAACTATTTGTGAATAACAGTATAATAATCATCATGGTATTAGCTGCTAGCTGCTTAAACATCACAATAAACATCCCTCTTAATCACTTATGATCGCTACACACTACAGCCTTATTCTGCTCTCCTGCGTACCAGGCTGTGGTCTCGAGCAGACCAGCTGGTTGTCTGGCGCATGCACTCACAGTGGCCATTGGGAGGAAAGCCCCAGAGAGGGTCACGCGATATGGCGCTTGTGCGGGCTGTTTTCTAATGCAGCCCAGACAGCCAGTTTCTGTGTTTAGCCGAGTGTTATGCGGCGTGCATTTTTGTCGGGCTGTAATTGTTGGAAAAATCGCAATTATTATAACCATGTAGTAGTAGTAGTAGTGGTAGTAGTGGTAGTAGTAGTAGTAGTAGTAGTAGTAGTAGTAGTAGTGGTAGTGATCTTAACAGTGGTTTAGAGGAGAGTTTTTTATAATGTAAATTGAGGTGATCTAATAGGAATGGAATGAGTGTAGTGGGATTACAGTTATCAATGAATGAGAAACATTACAAAATTACATTAAAAATCAGGGACATACTCTTCCTGACTTTTTGACTAATCAAGCTTCCTCAAGCAGGAAGTTTATATATGAAAGATTAATATTTAGCACCGTGTCTTACTACCCATTCGGGTTATACGCTTTAAGTACTAATTACACTAATGGATTAGGAATTTGGAAGGTTGAATTAGAGGAAGTGAACCCGCATTTGCGTGGAAGGGGAGTGGAAAACCATTTAGGAAAAACCACCCCCAGTTCACCCGACCGAGATTTGAACCTCGATCTCCCCGTCCTCAGCAGTCGAGCTCACTCAACACGACTAGCGCGTTGGCCAACTACGCCACCGAGGCGGGTTATATATGAAAGAAAATGTAGTCATGAAGCCTATGACAAGCACAAATGGCTGTGTGGGTGTGTAGTAAAAAAAACTGTTTTGTTTCCCATGTTTATTATATGGTGGTGATAAAACATGGGTGTAAACAGGTGTTAAAAAGCAGGAAGACTCAACAAAGCATCTAAAATAAGTAATGGATTTTGCTATACTAGGTAAAGTAACATCGCCACACATTTAAACGAGGCTTACAGAGAACAGATTAGCAAGCATAACGAGGAAGTAAAAATAAATAGGGAAATACTTTCAAAAATCAGTGATTGCATAAGTTCTGTGGTAAATTCGAGCTTCTCTTGCATGGACATGATGAAACTACAGATTCTGTCAATCCCAATACTAAAATTTGCTAGCAACCTTGATGAAAACCTACAAACACATTTAAATAAATCAACTGTGTTCAAGGGATCTTCAAAGACTATTCAAAACAAATTATTAGACTGCATGCTATAAGTGTGCTATGAAAAAATTTGTAATGAAATACAAGGCCTTAGCCAGTCAATAATTTCAGGGGGAGTTTGGTGGGCACATCCCCCAAATGCTGGAAGCTAGAAAAAATTATAATATGAAGTATTTTTTATGGCAACATAACCCCCTAACTGTCTAAGGCTAAGAAGAATTCTAAATATTAAACACCTCTAGAAGTTATTTGAAGTGTTTTTTGTTGCAACATAACCCCATAACTGCCAAAGGCCAGGAAAAGTTATAAATACTAAACACCTCTAGAAGCTATCTGAAGTGTTTTTTTTGCAACATAACATCATAACTTCCAAAGGCCAGGAAAAATTTCTAAATCTTTAACACCAATAAAAGCTTTATATGGTAACACAGTCTCCTAATTTGTATTTGTATATTAATTTTGGTATTGTTTGAACCATAAATAAAGCCAAATATATTTTGTTCATAAAATTTGGGGGGGAGAGGGGTTCAACCCCTCCCACCACAAAAAAAACCTGGCCACGGCCTTGATGAAATAAACCAAGCCAAATTTATTGTGTGATGTCAGATGATACAACTGATGTCTCAGAAAAAACTCAAACGGTTATTGTATTCCGCCACGAAAGGGAAGATGTCCACAAAAGATTTTGGGGATATTTAATTCAAATACTCTGAATGCAGAAGGATTATTAGAATGCGTTTTAGAACATCTTCACATTGTTTTGAAGGATGATACGAATAAACTCACTGCGCAGAAATATTATGAAGATTCTGTAATGAGCGGGGGAAAAGGAGGAATACATAATTAATTAAAGACACCTACAAAAATTCACATTTTGTACACTTATGTCCATAAGCTAAACCTAATAATTCGAAAGGAAGCATAGCAAAACCCCTGGGAACATAGTTTTTTCAAGATCGCTGCAGCGCCTTTCAGTGCTTGATAATGTGTCTCACTGTATTCCTCAACCTTCAAATACAAGGTGAAACTTCTATAGCAGGGTAGTGAACAAGGTTTTTGAAAACAAAGATGCTATTAAAGAATTCTGTTGTTTGTTCTTGATATTTTGGTTAAGTTTCAAACATTGATGTAACAATTTTATTTCAAATATATCTTTACATGAGAGTACATGATAAACATCATTTGAGGTTATATTACATATTTTAGAAAACTTTAGTCTCGAACTATAATTGAGAAAGTAGGCTAGATGCAATTGTGTCAAACCATTCATTTTGTGCGGACTAATTGGCAGATCACCACAGACCACAGTTTAAGAACCACTGCTTCAAAGTATGTGACCAGCAACGTGGGTTTTACTTTGATATGTAGGAAAACTTTACTGAAAGATAGATAATAATAATATTTAGCACCGCGTCTTACTACCCGTTCGGGTTATACGCTTTAAGTACTAATTACGCTAATAGATTAGGAATTGGAAAGGTTGAATTAGAGGAAGTGAACCCGCATTTGCGTGGGGGGGAGAGTGGAAAACCATTTAGGAACACCCCCCCCAGTTCACCCGACCGAGATTCGAACCTCAATCTCCCCATCCTCAGCAGTCAGGCTCAACACAACGAGCGTGTTAGCCAACTACTGAAAGATAGAAATCTGAGCTCCAAGTGTGAATAATATCTATATTTTAGTATAATCAAAAACACCCTACCATCCTCTACTTAATTCAATGCCCGGAAATATCACTCATACCTTTGAATTATTATATTCAGCTGTACCCGTTAGCACATAGTCTAAAATAATGTCAAGCTTATTTAGTATAGTTTTCTGGTGGCATGGAGGTTAGGGTTCTAATCTCGGCTGGACATAAATTAAGGTGTTTTATTCCTAAATGGTTACCCATTCTGCCTTCAAAATAATTTGAGTACATTTCCTGTACTGGCAAACTACTGTTCTTATCCCTATCCCTAACACATAGCATAATTAATATAAACGCTGTCAGCTTGTGGTTGAATGGTTTAGGGCACAACTAACTACGGCTCACAGGCCACATTCGACCCGCAACAAGATTATATTTGGTCCATTTCAAGATGTTATTAAAAAAACAAATTAATTGTTTCTCTTTCGTTATTTCTTAACCACGCAGTTTATTTGACANTCCATGACACCAAGTCATAGTACTGTCAGAATTTCAAACCCTCATTTTCAGTCGCAGGCGCCATTCCTTATACCTAAAACAGAACGGCTTGAATGTGACAATTTTTAGGTAGTTCCAAGTCTCCCAGCAGAGGGCTGTAAAAGTAAAGTCCCGAAAAATGTTACCTATTGAAAAAAGTAATTATATTGACTAATTATTACATATATAATTTGTTATATATAAATTGATTCATTTCTCACAGAGAATAATCAACGTTAATCACTTTTATCAAACACTGACTGGCCTTGGAAAATGGCATTTTTTACAAGCGTGACTGGCCATATGATTTGAATTTAAATTTGCATGTTGAAACAAATTTGATTTATGATCTATTTGCACATGTCAAGGCATTTATGGCAATAATAATGCTACTTGAAGAACAGGTGAACGCTACTTTGACCCACAAAATTGTGTAAAATATATTATGTGGCCCGCATAGTAAAAAGTTTGGATACCCCTGGTTTAAGGCAATACTCGCTCAAGAGACAGACTGCTTATGACTGGGAGATCAGGGTTTGAATCTAGGTCAGGTATAGTAAAGGCAGTGATTCATCAATAGCTTTCCACTCTCCCTCCTCACAAATGCGGGTACACATCCTCTCAAAACACAAACAGGTAATGAATGAGACTTTGTGATCGAGAAAATTATATTTGAAACATAGCACTGATTTATTTTCAGAAGCTATTTGAAAATAATGTTATGACATAGACTGGATTAAATAAAACCCATGCAGACAGGCCAAAACAAAATTAAGTAACCCTCCAGTATGCAAGTGCTGAAGTATCTTCAAATAAGTAACTAAAGGTGGCCAGTGTACTGTCGATTATAAACGGACCAAATTCTATCGACCTTGAAGTTTCTAATAGCGGCAAGTGGCGAAGTCTGTTGGACAAAGTTAATATTACGGAGCACCGGAGTAGGTGGCGATCTGGATGGGAATTGGTGGAACTAAACCTTTTAATATATATTGTATAAATGATTAATTCAATCTTTACTAAATAATTACATTACTTTGTACCTTTTATTTATGTATTTAATTTTACCTTATTTTTTATACCTTGTATTTTAAAAATGTCAAGTCTTCAACTATTATACGATTGGTCCTTTTTATCTTGCAATCTTGTCTCTGATTGGTCTATCAAAAATCTCGATTTCCTGTTCAGGCATATGACGCCGTTAACTCTTTCACTCTCTTTGGATTCAATTTACGTGAGACATAAAGTTTTTATTTCCTTCCTTTTTTAAAGTTAATTGGTAAAGTAATTCAAATTTAACATAGTTGTTTTTTTTCCATTTTTATTTTATTTTGGTGTTGGTATGTAGAGGTAAAGTTTCCGTGTAATTATTTTTCTAATTATGAACTCTTAGGTTTTTATTATTTTGTAGCCTTTTTGTATTGCAATGTAACTCCAAATTGGTCAACCATGAGACCTGTTTTTTTTTATGTTATTAGTTTGTATCAGACGACATCCTATATACCACCCTTTTTAAATTATAATCAAACAGGGAATTAAGTATGATGATTGAAGACTATTTTATTTTGTTATTATTTGTTTTATTTTTATTTTGGTTCTCTGGTATTTTACGGGAGACATCTTTTATAAATCTTTTTAACAAATCGGTAATGTAGCAAACGTAAATCTGTTCTTTGTTTTAAATTAATCTTGTAAAAACGTGTTTAAATTTTGTATTGTAATAAATTCTAAAGTCTTTTGTGTAACAGGATTTTGATTTAGGGATTCCTGTGGAAAACCACGCGTTTGGTGTAATCCCCCACCCCTTAGTTTTTATTAATTAATAGTTTACTTATGCTCTTTTTCAGTCTTGGCTAAGTTGAGTAAGGATGGAATATACGTATAAACTTCTCAATAAGTTCAAAAAACGTTACTGGTTACCTTTCAAAAGAGGTGATCAGTACACCAGGACTAGTAAAAAAGTGACTTAAAAGTGACAATTTTACAAAACGATTTCACATAAAAAAAAACCTTGTCAGATAGGCCGGTAAGATCAACGTTTAATTTATTGTTTAAAAGGTTTAAAAACTAACATTGTATAATAGTTTAGGGTTTTAGTATTTAAAAAATGAAATTATATTTATGTTTTTTAAGGTTGTAAGCTCCTATTAATTTTGTTTTTTCTTGTTGTAGGACTACCTACCAAAGACTATCCTGCAAATTATTATTCTGTAAGCCCGTAATTTATATGGCCTACTGGTAATCTTCCATTTGATATTGTGAACCAATTTGAATTTCTGCCTTTTAATTCTCCTTCAATTTTTAACTTTTGTTCTAGTTAATCTCTTATCTGCAGATTTCTTGCCTACTTTTTTATACTTTTAATGCACTAATTAATTTGTTCCCGGTAGTCTTGAGAGGTTGTGTGGATTTGGGAAAGAGTTCGTAACACTTGCTTTTATTGATTATTGTACAGTCAACCTCAATGGTCTTGTGGTAAAGTGCTCGTCTAGGACCCAATGTTCATAGGTTCAAACCCAGACAGGATCGACGGATATTTCTTGAGCAGTAAAAATCTTTAGCACAGCTTCCTTTGGAAGGGAAGGAAAGCAGTCGGCCCCATGTTGATTGTGGCATGTCAAATAACCATGGAAGGTTTGGGAAAATGCCGTTCCCGGAAAAATTGGTGTGCCCTTTTGCTCTCGCTCATGGAAATACTCATGTGCTGATATAATCAGTCAGGTGATAAAGTGCATGTTAAATACCTCAAATAAAAAAAATATATATTAAAAATATAATTGGAGGTTGAATCCACTATTTTACAACACTGAAGCTTAGTTTTATTTTAGTCCATTCTTAGAATACATGGTAAGCATGGGTGGGTTATTTAAATATATTAATTCTTGAGTTGCTATTTATCATTTATAAAGAAAAGCTAAATGTAAATATTTTTGTTAAATGCATTTATTATAGAATTTATACATTCAGTTGTAAATTAGTGGTTTAAGGTGTGATTTTGATGTTTATTCTATATTATATTGGGTTAAACTACCAATAAGCAGTTCAAGAGCTCTCAAACATATTCCAATTAATAATTTGAAAAAATAAAATAACTTTTTTTCAAGCCTCGAAATTAGATATTTTCTAGAGTCCTCAAGAACTCGAGGTATCTGAAGGTTCCATCCCTAGTTGTATTGAGTCTTTTGTTTCAAAATATGTTTTTGGTCATTTGAAGAACTCAACTTAGGATCTAGAAGCTTTATTTCATTCAAGAGAGATAAAGGAGATTTCACAACTTTACAAAGAGGTGAATGTGAATTCTTTCTATTAAATATCTACTCTAGCTATACTTAGATTCAATTAAGTTCATCCTTAAGCTGCAAAAGATTCCACTCAATGAACAACCTACATTTAGAAACATTAAATGGTGAGGTAGAAATAGGCTTTAATTGGTGGTAAGTGAATTGTAAATTTGTATTAAAATGATCTGCAGGAAAAAAAAAAGAGTTAAAGTGAAAAAAGTGAATCACTTTCATTCCAATTGAGTGTTTATAAGAAATCAAAGCATACACCTGTCAGATTTTTGTTTTTTAACTATGTAGTATTTAAGTAGTTTTAATTTACAAGCACCACTTTAATTTACAAGCACTAAACCAAGTTATCGGCATATTACTACATTATTATTATTATTATTATTATTATTAGCACCGTGCCTTACTACCCATTCGGGCTCTACGCACTTATGCTAATGTGTAATGGTAGGGTGATCGTGAGATGAAATGGAGGACCTACAGTTTAACGTGGGATCCGAACCACGGTGGAGGCCTGGCATTCCATACATTCACAAGATGTGATTCGTACACATCTTGTCAGAGGTGAAGGAAGGGTTTGATAATCAGATAAATCTGTGCCGGGACCGAGGATTGAACCCCGGACCCCCAGCACAGAAGTCCGACACCCCACCTCTATACCGCCAGGTCACCCTATTACTACACTAATCATGCAGAAATGATAAAAGTGGAATTCTAAGAAATGTACCTGCAAATGAGTGGAGGGAGTGTGGGAAAAGAAATGGGGGAAAACACCCAGTTTATCAGCCAACCTCACAAATCACCAGCAAATTTGTTTACCTATATTAAAGTAAAATTGGCTCATGTTATTGTGAATCTAGGTGATGTACGCCTGTTTAAATTAATGGATAGTAAGAGACAAAATTTGATAGAAACATGGGCACCCTCCTGTGTTTGTATATTATACTTGATCACCCCCACAATAATGAAGCCATGGATGTTGGATGTGTTGCTGCAACTCGATAAAACTTTACTAGTAAACTATTCCTTAGTATTAAACCTGCCTTGAAAGGCAGTGAATACATGGTTGCCCACTAAAATGTTTTTTATTTATATATATATGAATGGTCAAGTGGTTAGCAAGAGTAAAGTAAGTAGGCCTACAGTTCCATCAAATTTAATTGTAACAATTTATGAGACACTTCTGTTTTATAATATAATTAAGATCTAAACCAAAAGAAACTAATAAAATTCACATCTCTGGATACAGAATGAGTTTTTTAACTCTCAGGTGAGCACACTTGGATATTCTCCATAAAGTACCCCAATTTTATATTCAATAGTTTGGTAACCCTGCAAAGTACCTGAGAAGTGTATTACTCTTTCTATTTCTTCGGTGTGACCTTGGCTGCCTGTTAGTATATTCGGAATCAAATAAATTTTATTAGTACGTAAATTGAAACTATATGAAATACTCATTTTTGAGGCATGAAATACCTCACCCGTGGAAGCAGCAAGTTTTTATATCTATAAAGTTGATCTTTAAAAAAATATTCCATTATTTAGTCTATTGCAGTAACTAGTGGTTACAACTCTTTTTTTTTTTGCTATCCTATTGAAGCAAGTGTCATGGATTTGATTCCCAGTGGAGCTATCAAGTTATCATTGGGGAATTTACGGTTAGAGTTCTAATTGTTTTGTATGGCTTAGAAATAAGTTAATTCATAAGTCGTGTGCTGATATAATAAATTGTTTTTAGAAAGTGCCAGTTTTCATAATGACGACAAAATTTATACTACCCATTTTGAATAATGTTTCCGCAGAGGTTGGTAGCATACGTTGAAATTTCCAGACAAGGATAATTCTAGTCCCCAATTTAAAATATTTTAAAATTTCTCCCTAAATTTGAATAAGTCTTGTATGTGTGATCCACATATTTTTATCAGTACCATCATCAAAATAATAGCATGAACAGTAATTTATTTGTAAAAATCTGAAAATATCACTTTAAGAAATAGTCCCATGCTATGAATTATGACACTATTTACTAACAAAACAATCAAAATTATCCATCAAATTTGGCTATTTAAATGTGTTTAACTTGACTCCAAGAATTTTTCATTCATACAAGTATCAATAACAGTGAAAAGAGGTATAAGGTACCCCACGTGCCCGCTTGAGGGTTAAGATATTGAATCAAATCTTTTATAGAAGAAGCATAATCTTATATGAATGTTTGGAAAATAAATTTGTAGAGTTTAATTAAGTAATCACATGCATTAAAGAGCAGGCAGATTAAATGTAAGACGCATCTCGTCTGGTTTATTGAAAACAAAGAGGTTATTATCCCAATCAGGTGTAGGGGAGAGTGTTGTACCTTGGACCGCATGTACCTTGGACCAGCCTTAATAACTCTGCCATCTAGTGTAGTAATCAAGTACTAAATCAATTTATTTAAAATTATGACAGTTAAAGGCAAGCCTTTGTGTTAGTAGTAAGATTTGGATGTGTAATTTATCAACAAATTAAAAAAGTTTACTTCAGTCAGTTTAAAGTAATTTTTGTAACATTTGTATTCAATGTTGAAACATAAGTTAACAACATCTGTGAACTAAACATAACCAGGTAAGTACTTTGTTTTTTCCCTACAACATGGTGTATTCAGATTTTGAAATAGCTTAAGCTCTTCTGCTGCAGCTTAACCAAACCATCAAACAACATGGTGTTGTACCTTGAACCAGTACTTGTATTGTACCTCGGTCCGGTCCAAGGTACAACATTCTGTTTAGTTGGTTGCATGCAAAATATTAAATAAAACTTTTACTAGCTATAAATTTTATTCAGATGTGATAAGTATAGTTAGCTATATAGTGAGACTCAATATCTAGGCTTATTATAGATGCAATATTTTGAAACAGTGACATGGTATTAAACTTAAACCTAATCTAAACCAGCCCATACAATATGCATAATCTTTTCATAACCATGCCTAGAAGTAAGAAAGGTGTGAAACGTCCTTCTGTTGATGTCAAACAACTCGAGGAGGCAATCCATGATGTTCTGATTAGAAAACTATCAACTAGAGTAGCTGCTAGAATTCATGGAATCTCCAAAACCACATTACTTCGCCACCTTAAAGAGCATTGTTTGTCTGGAAACCCCCAGTTTAAGTACAACTCTCAAATAAAAGTAAAACAAATATTTACAGACAATGAAGAATCAAGTCTTGTAAATTATTTAAAAATAGCTTCAAGGCTACACTATGGTCTCACCAAAAGAGAAACAATGATTTTGGCATACCAGTTTGCCAAAGAGAATGATAAAAAAGTACCTGATAAATGGCATGAAGATTCACAAGCAGGAAAAGAATGGATAAGAGGATTTTTGCATCGTCATAAAACATTATCTTTAAGAAAGCCAGAACCTACCAGTCTAGCTAGGTCAACCAGTTTCAACAAAAAGAATGTTTCAGAATTTTTTACGAATTTGAGAGAATGCTTGTCACGTGGTATTTTTGAACCAAGTAAAATATTCAACTTAGATGAAACAGGAAATTCAACTGTCCATACACCACCTAAGGTAATAGCTACCAAGGGTGACAAACAAGTTGGGAGTATGACATCAGGAGAGCGGGGTGTAAATGTTACCATGATTTCTGCTGTCAATGCTGTAGGCAATCATGTACCTCCCATGTTAATATTCCCTAGAGTTCATTTCAAAGATCACATGCTAAAAGGAGCACCGCCTGGATCTATTGGAGGCTGTAACCCTTCTGGATGGTCTAATGAGGATTTGTTTATTCAATATTTGAATCATTTTATCAACCATGTGAAGCCCACTAAGGAAAACATGGTTCTCTTAATACTAGACAATCATGACACACACATTTCCATTCCAGCAATAAACTTGGCAAAAAATAATGGTATTGTGTTGTTAACACTTCCACCCCACACTTCGCACAAGTTGCAGCCTCTAGATAGAACAGTATTTGGGCCCTACAAAGCTTATTACAACCAAGCTGCAGCTGAATGGATGTTAATGAACCCTGGAAAACCAATGGGCATATATGACATTGCAGAAATTGTAGGGAAAGCATATCCCAAAGCATTTACAAATGAAAATATTGCCAAAGGGTTTACTGTGACTGGAATTTGGCCTTTGAATGAAAATATATTTAGTGAGCATGAATTCTTGACTGCCTATGTCACTGATCGGCCATTTGAACCTATTATTGACAATATAACTTCTGATCAAATATCTGTAGATGCAACAACAAATGACTTAGTTTATAATGAACCAAGACCCTCTACGAGTTTCAAACACTCGCTTGGAGTATCGCCTGAAATGATTCGACCCTATCCAAAAGCACCCCCAAGAAAAGCTCGAGGTGGAAGACAAAAGGGTAAGACTAGAATTTTAACAGATACGCCGGAAAAAGAAGACATAGAGAGCAAGAAACTAAAAAGAATTAAACCGAAACCAAAAACTGTAAAGAAATTTTCTTTACAAAACAGTTCTGAAGAAGAATCAAGTGATGTGCTTATTTTAGATGAGTCAAGTGATGAGAATGAATTTGTTGATAGCTTGATTGAGTCTTATACATTAGAAAATAAAGAAAAAGAGGAAGATCAAGTTAGTAATGAAATAACCAAAGGAGATTTTGTGTTAATAGAACTCAAAGGGAAGAAAAGTAAAAGACATTATGTAGCTGAAGTATTGGGTTCAGGCAGCGATGGCTATGAAGTAAAATACTTTAGAAGAATCTTCAACACAAACAAGTTTCTTCCAAATGATGAAGATATTTTTGAAGTTTGTGAGGGTGATATTGTGACAAAGTTGCCACGTCCAATCACAACTGGTGCTTCTGAGCGACAATTATCACACATATCATTTCCTGTTGACTTTTTAACATATAATATTTAGATTAATAACATAAATACAATAAGAATCGTGATATCAAAGTGTAGATTTATTAAGAGTTGTATAAGAAAATAAGTTAAACATTTTACATAGGGCCTACTTAAAAAATAATTCTTAATGGGAAAAAAACCCTTAAATTTAACCTCTTGGGGTAAAGTTCTATTTTGCAAACTCGCATGAATTTTCAAAGAAAGATTTTAGGCACAATCAAATTTCTAGATTTGTTTTGGTCTTTGTTTATGGTTTTGGTCCAAGGTACAATATGTAGTGGTCTAAGGTACAACATGGTGTTGTACCTTGGACCACTCTGGCTCGAAGGAAAGAAACATTATTTATTCCGAATTCACATTAAATTACTTAAAGAAAAAATATGTATAGCATGGCAAAAGGCTTAAAGAATTTATCACTAAGAATCGATACCTCTTAAAATATTAGTGTAGGAGAAAAAAAATAAACTGTTAAAATTGGTCCAAGGTACAACACCTTCCCCTACTAGGGGTGTTTTTACTAAATAGTTTCCCACTCACCCTCCTCGCAAATGATAACACATTTTAAATTATACACTACATTTCTAAGCAATTAGTGTAGACCTAATTGGATGTGTCGCATGCATCGAATGGGTAGAAAGACTTCAATTTAAAGAAAAATATAAACATGCATTTTTACCACCACAATAATTACGCTTAGTCATTTTAACTTTAGAAACAGAACACAATAATGTTGCAACAATAGATGTATAAAATAGTATACTACTCCCATCCCACATGTCAAAATTTGTCCTTGACAATCTGTATCTATAGATCAAGAGAATATAAAAATGATTTAACTAAAAAGTTATACATTATTAGCATATAGGCCTACCTACTGAACTAACAGGATTACAAATAAAACAATATAACCTAATAGAAAATAACTTTATATCAAATTTTTATTAAATTCTCTCTGTTCAGTGATCATCAGTTAACCGCATTCAAAGTTTACTTGATCAATATTGAAGTGCAGCCAAGATGTCCTGGGAGGTCTGTCACGTTAAGTGAACGTTACTTGAAGGGTATCACATGATCTAGCCAGTCAATCATTATGTGAGTGATGTCAACAGGGCTATTTAGTAATTCATTTGTTGGAATTACGACCAAGGTTTTCTCTTTAGCTTAAGTTCTAGTGATCAGACATTGAAACAAATTAAACTAAAATAGGAAAGCTAAATTAATCAAAAAAAGTTTAGTAATAGATATTTATTATATTGATTGAAAACTGTTAACATTCACAGATCAACCCTTTACAAATAGTACAAATCACAGATCATACTCGAGAATGCAGATGTTTGGCGTGAGTTGTTACGTTAAGTTTAGTGAATCGTGATCACACATCTGGTTTCTTAAGTTAAGTGAATGTTATGTTAAGTTGATCGTGATCCTGACATAAATGTGCTAGTACAAATAAATCCAGTGACACACTTTGTGGTAGAAGATACCCACAATGTAAGTACCGGTAAGCTCCAAATAATGTCATTTCATTCACAGAGAGCTTTTTGATTGTGAAGTCCAAATGCCATTTAAAATAGTCAATGATATTTTTAAAATTCCATATTAATTCAGAATCTCCTTATCTTAGATGTGTGAAATAGATGTAAACATGACAGTTTTCACTCTCAAATACACACAGCAATTAATCCTAATATAAGTTTTTGAGTAGAGAATATAAACACTCTTTTTGAGCAACTATATTATGGCTCGTCTACAACCAAACACACCCACTAGTCGGACTTACAACTACGCAATAACGTAATTTTGTCTGTCTACAATAGCTTATGCAAACACAATCGTATGTCGGAACTGTCAGACCAGCTTGTCGGGAGGAGATGAACATTGTCCATCTCTTACGTTTATGTAGTTGCGTTGGCTTGCGTTCAGCCAATAAAAAAACAATATGGATGGACTACTAAAATCAAATAATTTGAAGTTATTTGGTCTATGACAAATTATTATTATTATTATTATTATTAGCACCGCGTCTTACTACCCGTTCGGGTTATACGCACTTACGCTAATGTGTAATGGTAGGGTTATTGTGAGATGAAATGGAGGACCTACAGTTTAACGTGGAATCCGAACCACAGTGGAGACCTGGCATTCCTCACATTCACAAGATGTCTTGTCAGAGGTGAAGGAAGGGTTTAGTAATCAGATAAATCTTTGCCGGGACCGAGGATTGAACCCCGGCCGCCAGCATAGAAGTCTGACACCTTACCCCTAGACCACCAGGTCACCCCGTCTATGACAAAAACGCTTGGAGATGTATAGTAATGAATACAGGATTTCCAATTAAAATCATGTGTATTTATCCAGTTAAATATTTTTTTTTAATATTTATTTTTTATTTGAAAACAATATGAATTTGACTTTTATAGTCATCATTGATGTTTGTTCCTATTGGTTGAAATTACGTTTTACGACTTTTCATTGTAGACAGTCTATTTTGTATTTAATAAAAGCGTAATTACGAGTGCATTTGCGATTGCGTGGTTGTGAGTCCGACAAGCAGGTATGTTGGTTGTAGACTGGCCATCATAGGGAAAAAACTAACTTACCTTGTGGTATTATTAATTACCTAAGATAAGAAAAAAGTCAGCCATTAATATATTTTTATTGGATAGTTAAATAACTAATTCATTTCAAAAAAGGGTTGAAATATCTCAATCAGATTCACATCCTAAATTTCTGCTTCTTGCCTCAAGATACAAAAGTGACAACCTTGCATGGAAATAACTAGTCTCTAAATGGATAATGATGTCATTCACATTTTTGTCGAATTTTAAATAACTTGAAAGGTTAGGATGAACTTTGTTGTTTATTTTTGTGTTAACCGCTTAGGTGGCCGCATGGTCTAGGGAGTTTTTCCCCAAAATGGGTTTTCACTCTTCCCCACACAAATGCGGGTTCACTTCACCTAAATATCTTTCCTAATGGCATTGGCAAAATCAGTACAGAGGCGTATCACCTGAACGGGTTATACAACGCAATGCTTGAAATGTTTTTTAATCATAAACAGCACTATAAATCTAAATTCGCTTACTATGGTAGGCCTATATCTTCCAAGCAAAGTGGTGACACAAACGAAAATGTATTGATGTCTCGAGTGACAAACCGAAAATACAACATAGTTATATATTGAAATAAAACCCTTGCTTCAAACTAAATTATTATATTCGAGTGTTATATACTGAACGAAATAATTGACAGGCAATAAAGATAGGCAGAGAATACATTAAAAACAAAATAATAATTATGGTTTAAGAAGCTAGTAGAGTAAGTTATAACTAAACTTAATATAGGTGCAGTGATTGAGATAAATATTATAGGTTTTTTTATATTCATGCATAGTTTAAAAAAATAATAAAATTATTAAGCTTACTTACTAAAACACATAAACGATCCTTGCTCAAGCATCCATTTTGACAGCTCTGAACATAATTTTATTAGATGTTCACTTCACTGTGTTAGAAATTAAACAAATTTAGCTAATTGTATCTTAGAATTATTCAAACCACGTTACACTATCAATGGCACAGTGAAATAGATCTGTTATATTATTAGAGTTATCCAACCAGTATCGATTAAGATGTTTGCGAGCCTAAATAAAAAAAAAAAGGTAATGTAGGGATCTGCTAGGGAAGTTAAACACACAGGCAGTATAAATAGCACGGTTTTTTCAGACAAACTACGCTCTAGGTATCAAAATTCTATCAAAATTTACGAATTAGAATCAAATTTCGTAAAAAATATTAACTTTAAAGGAAGTTCGACCGCCACACCCAGATACTGACTAAACCCGCGCCGCTTAGCTATGCGCGCGTCGAGAATCGGAAGGGACTTCTCCTTCCAAATGCCAACTTATTGCATGGTACTCCCGCCTGGAGGACAATCGAACAACTACTGTGATACCACCTACAATATATTCACAGCAAGTTAAACTTCTCCGAATAAAATTGGTAGTAATCAAATTATATTAAATATGCATTATAACTTTTGTTAGTTTTTGATGTATCAATTACGATCATTAACCACTTGTAAGCACCACGTGCAGTGCGTGAATGGATGATTTTAGTTATAAAGTTAAAAGTGACAATAAGGTTAAATGTAGGTAGGAATGAGCTAAATATTAGGTTGAAAACTACGTGATCCGATTTATAGTTTTATTGTAACTATGTTGGGGTTTAAAATTACTGTTTTGCGCTAGCTACAATTGAGCCATCCGGGTTATAATCGAGGGATAAGCTTCAGTCAAAATTGGTATCATTAGGTCGTGGGTTTTAATTCCCCGGTAAAGACTGAATTCTCATACTGCCTACTTTGTTTCATATCCGCTACGCATCACCTCTGTAGAGAATTTAATTCAATTTCCTCCTATGTATCTCCCTTATAAAGGTAAACATTTCGTCGTTTGTTATGGTTGAATCAATATTACTTCTTCAAGACAGCTTGTGAATGTGGGGAATGCCAGGTCTCCACCGTGGTTCGGATTCCACGTTAAACTGTAGGTCCTTCATTTCATCTCACTATCACCCTACCATTACACATTAGCGTAAGTGCGTATAACCCGAATGGGTAGTAAGACGCGGTGCTAATAATAATAATAATAATAATAATAATAATAATAATAATAATATTACTTCTTAGTATTTGATTCTACCCCCAATTGCCTTCCTCGACCTATCATCGAAAACAAAAATACGGGGTTGTATATTTATATTTTAAAGACATATACATTATTTTTTATTATATATATATAATATATAGCACCGCGTCTTACTACCCGTTCGGGTTATACGCTTTAAGTACTAATTACGCTAATGGATTAGGAAATGGGAAGGTTGAATTAGAGGAAGTGAACCCGCATTTGCGTGGAGGGAGAGTGGAAAACCATTTAGGAAAAACCACCCCCAGTTCACCCGACCGAGATTCGAACCTCGATCTCCCCGTCCTCAGCAGTCGACCTCAACACAACAAGCGCATTAGCCAACTACTCCATCGAGGCGGGTATTTTTTATTAAAAACATAAAATTTGTATTTATAACTGTAGTGTTGTCTAGAAATCTCTCCACATCAAATTACTACAATACTGAAATCAAATTGAAAGTTAATCAAATTTGTTTCAATAAAAGGTCTGTCTGCCTAATACAAATAAATTTTTTAAACTGCATTTTATTTTGTCATAATAGCTGTTCGGGGAATCCTCATATTTATACTGCTGTGCTTGGGATAAGGAAGGCTTAATTAAGAGGAAATGTAACCACTTTGAATTTGCATGGAGGGAGAAAGAAAGCCAATGAAGGGAAAAACTAGCCTCGATACATCCAACCAGGATTCAAACCCCGATCTCTTCATTATTGGCAATCCATACTACTATTGCGAGGTCGACGCTTAATGCTAAACCAATTGACCACTGAAGTGCATTGAACTTTTTAAAACCGTCAATATTATGAAACTACCATTTTAGTATCCAAATAAGAGATTTAAGGCTGTGCCTATCCTCCGTGGCGGTGTGTTGAGTTTTCAGCTCTCAAAGACAGATGGCTTTAGGCGATTCTTAGTCAGATTGGGCTTATTTTGACTAGTCCTAATATTAAGCTAACCATATGTTCCCAAAAATAACCTTAAGAAAATAAAGTATTTATATACTATTAAAAAGGCCTAGATCATATAATACTCTCTTTTACCCATAGCTAAATGGTTTTCAAGTACCCACTTATAGCCATATATTTCTAGCTAGTAATTGCTGTCCATTTTAATTTACAAAAACTTAAAGTACATTGACTACGAAGGTATACGCGTTTAAATCTAACATAATAAATGATGACTGTTTTGAAATTGGTGCAGAAGTTCTAGGCTCTTTGGTTGTAACCATATTGTTTAGTCTGGTTAAGGAAAGCGTTAACAAACCTAGCTCTGTCACGTTCATTTTGATAACATCGGTACCAAGTCAACCTTGAACACACGTCTCAACTAAACAGTATGGTTACGACCGATGAGGTGAGAATCTGTGCACCAATTTTTAAACTAGTACGACTTCAATAATGGATTTTCATGAACATAGTTTCGTTGTGAAGGAAGATGACATTATTTAAATCAGATGATGGACATCAAATATTAAATAGAAAAAATGACCGTAAGTAGAGTCTATAACTTATATTTAAAATAAGCTTTAATACTTTATCATTAAAGACAGCTTATATCATCCATTCTTTTCGGTTAAGTTTTGGGATTTTTAAAAACAAATATTGTTTATTTGTGTTGATTACTCATTATAATAATTATTATTATTTGCTTCTATTATTTATGTTCTTTTATGAATAAGATTAAACAGCGATTGATTAAAGGCCAAATAACCAAAATACGTGTTTTTTACGTTTTTGTGAGAACACACAATTAGTAAAAACATCTCATTTGATTTTTTCGTTTTTAGATGTACGCTAATTAAGCCCAAATTTTATATTATCAGTGAAAATAATCATCATTGTACAAACAAATCCAATGTTTACTGTATAAAGTAGGTCGAAAATGGATTTTACAAAGTTGTGGATAAAAGCAAAAGTGAATTTTGGTGTGTTAGATTTAATATACTGCTCAATTAACCCTATGGGTACAATGTCAGTGTAATTACATTCTAATTCACTTATAGTCACTAAATATATAACCAAATCTCGCTGTCACCATTTTTGTTTACGAATGACATCCCGTTGATGCGTGATGAGTCGAGCCAGGGGTCCGATGATGAGTCTGAGGGATTTCAGAGCGTAAGAACTCTGCCGATGGGGTGAGGCTGGCAACACCAGGACGCTAACAAGGGGCAACTGTAAAAATTTAGGCGGTAGCTCTGGTGATGATAGTGAGGCCAACGGTGACCCAGGCTAGGGTTCGCCAGCATTGGGCAAAGTTGGGAAGCGGCGGAACCTAAGAGTAACAACGCAAGCCGTGCCTAACCCCGGCCTGGTACTAGTGGTTCTGGGTCGGCTCACAAAGCCAATGGGAAGATCCGTGATGTGGAGTACTCCAAGGTGGCGAGGGCCATCTGGTATAAGGTTCGAGAGCCTGTAGAGGCGGTCAGGCAGCCGGGGAATTGAGTGAGACTCCAGTATGGGTCGGAGGAATATAACCGTACCCTTCAGAAGTTCTTGCCGAGCTTGGGGATTCAGCATTGGTCCTACGAGCTGGGACGGGAGCGACTGGTCAGGGTCGTGGTGAAGGGACTCCTGACACGGACAAACCCTGGCGACATCCAGGAAGAGCTGGTGGGGATGGGTTTCCCCGTGGAAATCATCACCCAGATGCTCTCCCAGTGGAAACGGGATCATATGACCAGAGAAAGGCAGCGCTCGCCGAAATTAGTTGTCTCTCTGACTCCCGGGGAGCATTCCTCAAGGCTGTAATCCATATCAGTACTGTGCGGGCTCCGCGTCAAGGTGGAGAAGTACAAGTCTCCAGGTGGCCCGGTTCAGTGCAAGAACTGTTTCCGGTTTGGGCATGTGCGGAGGGAGTACCGTGCTAGCCCTAGGTGTGGATTCTGTGGTGGTGACCACAAGAGGGGCGTGTGCCCGGAGGAGAAACGATTTCCCCAAAGTGCCTGCACTGCTCAGGATCCCACTCCTCGGCGTAGCGAGGCTGTCCCACGTACAGGTCCTTGAGTTCGCCAAGGACTGTACGGGCCTTCAAGGCTCAAGAAGGGAGGACGGATGGTCTAAGTGAAGGCTAGAAGTCCTCGAGGCACGTGCGACACGGAGGGTGACCGTGATTCCAGCTCCAACACCAGGGCCGCTGGTGCAATCTTTCACCAGTGTGCTGTCAGGGAGACCAACCCTCCACTCCAGGTCGTCACTTGCCAAAGCCATCCTTCCAGAACCAGTGGTGCCTGGTTCTCCCCTCTCTGTCGAGGACCCGTCCAAGACCGATCCTCTCCCCATCCTAACTCCAGCCCCCTCCCTCACCCCTTCGCACCCCTCCAACCCATTCCTACCACTCTCCACTCCTACCCCTTTCACCCCTTAAACTCCCACACCCGACCCACTCCCTACATCTATTCCAGAGTATGAGAGTACAAAGCTCAAAAATTGCGTTGAGCTATTCAAGGATATTCCAGGACTGGATCCATGGGACTTTACATTGAGTCTCTTTTGGAAGGTCATGGAATGTCCGAGGAGTAACCATGGCCACCGGGTCATGGAACACATCATCCTCTACCTGGTCTCTCATGGCAGTACATCCGAATATAGGAACACCAGTGCTGAAGAAGCTCACGGTCGCACTATTGAACGCCAACGGAGTCGCTAAAGAAGGCTGAGCTAGAAAGTTTCCTGGCAAAGCATCGTGTCAGCGTAATGCTGTTGGGAGAAACCTACTTGCGTTCCGAAATGAGGTTCTCGCTAGCAGAGTTCATCTGCTATCGGAACGACCGAGCGGGGAATGTGGAAAGAGGTGGGACGGCGGTCCTGGTCCGAAGAGGCCCTGAACAACATCTTCTCGCTTGATCCCCTCCAACACGTGGAAGCAACGTCTATCTAACTGGTGACCTCTACCGGCCCAGTGCGCTTCATTTCTATCTACTTCCCTCCCTACCGCCGTTTCGACCGGGCTACGAGGGCTGACATGGAGGTGCTGTTTCGAAGTTCCACGCCTGTTTTAATTGATGGTGACTTGAATGGTAAGCACCCTTCATGGGGCTCTAGGATTATGTGCACTCACAGCGGATTTCTCCGCGACGTCATAGATCTAGAGGTGGGGCGGCGGTCCTGGTCCGAAGGGTTCTTAGCCATCATGTAATCCAACTGGTGACCTTTACCAGACCAGAGCGTCTAATTTCCATCTATTTCCCTCCCTACCACCGGTTCAACTGGGCTACGAGGGCTGACATGGAGGTGCTGCTTCGAGGTACCACGCCTGTTTAAATCGGTGGTGACTTCAAAGATAAGCACCCTTCATGGGTCTTAAGGATTAAGTACGCTCACGGCGGTTGCTCCGCGACGTCATAGATCTACACGGCTTGGTAACCCGCCTCTGTGGCGTAGTTGGCTAACGCGCTTGTCGTGTTGAGCCCGACTGCTGAGGACGGGGAGATCGAGGTTCGAATCTCGGTCGGGTGAACTGGGGGTGGTTTTTCCTTAATGGTTTTCCACTCTCCCTCCACGCAAATGCGGGTTCACTTCCTATAATTCAACCCTCCCAATTCCTAATCCATTAGTGTAATTAGTACTTAAGCGTATAACCCAAACGGGTAGTAAGACGCGGTGCTAAATAATAATAATAATAATACACGGCTTGGTGGCCTCCCGCCCCCTCCCACTTCCCTCATAATCCCCTTGGTTTCTTGGACGTCCTCGACTTCGTTGTCTACAGAGGGATCAGAAGGCGATTAGTGTTGAAGTCTCTAGCTGAGCTACAGTATCTCCGTGGCTTCTTTGGTGCTGACTGACAGCTCGCAGCTGACTTCTGACAGCCAACATTTAGGTATATACCTAAATTTTGACTGTCATAAGTGACAGCTGTTAAACACATGTTTTTGCCGATCATCTGGTTTGGCGTAGGGATACGTAATTTGGTCTGGTAACTTTTTAAAGCTGTCTGAAGTCAGCTATGAGCTGTCAGTCAGCAACAAAGAAGCCATGGGGCTACTGTAGACTCGGATCACAATCCCACTCTGGTGAACCTGGGACACGCAGTGTTCTTCACAACGCCCCCCCTCCCCCCGAAAAAACCGAGCTTAAGCGCAATGCCAGGAACAGGTTCACGAATGTGTTGAGAGGTTGGGACCCACCCCTACCTTTCGAACAGCAGCAGAAATCGATCGCGGTGCAAAGTTCATAACTTCTGCCGTCAAGGGGTCCTAAGAGGGCGCTACAGGCTTCTTTGACCGATTATATCCTCAAGCATGTCAGGTATAAAAAATCGGCTGAGGAAGGCTTGGCAAATATCGAGGGACACGGGAGACAAGGCCAAATGGAGCCGCAAAGTCCATGCAGTTCGCGACATTGTTCAAGAATACCGGAAGTGTCTGGAAGGACAATATTGAGAGCCTGTGCGTACAGGACAGGTCCCTGTAGAATATGACGAGAAACTCGATGTAGGTCCCCGCACCAAGGCCGCCTATTGTGGGATGAAACAGGGTGGCTAGCTCTAACTAGGAGAAGGCCAATGCTCTATCTGAGCACTTAAGAGGCGCAATTCGTACCGAATTACGACCCGTCAGACCCGGTGCACATTGCGCACGTGGCACAGGTAATCGGTGCGGTCTTGTACAAACCCTTGGATGAACCTGAACCCACGGAAGCGACAGAAATGTCGCGGGCGTTTAGCCGATCTAAGACTAAACAAGGTCCCCGGACGTGACTGTATAAATAACGCGGTACTTAGAAAGCTGCCCTTGGAGGCGATTAACTTCCTCGTGGAGTTATTCAACGTCATCCTGCTCCTGAGTCACTTCCCCGAGCTCTGGAAGCACACCAACGTCCTCTGCTTTCATAAACCGGGTGTAAAGACACGGCTCCAGCTTCGTCTTACCAACCGATCAGTTTGCTCGACTGTTTGGGTAAGTTGATCGAGAGACTTCTACTGACGAGACTAACCCGACATGTTCACGAGGCGGGTATCTTGATGGACGAGCAGTTCGGCTTTCGGACGGGACACACTGTGTCTCACCAACTTGTCCGGTTCGTCGAGCAGGTCACGAGGAACTTCAACATCAACACGCTGACTGGTGCTATCTTCCTCGACGTGGTAAAGGTCTTCGACCGTGTTTGGCACGAAGGTCTCCTTTACAAATTCTTCTCCCTGAACCTACCCTTCTACCTGTAAGATCTTATCTATCCCACCGCACCTTCTCCACTACCTTTGGGAACCCCACTACTTTGGGAACGCCACCTCCCAAGTCAGAAGTATCAGGTCTGGAGTGCCGCAGCGTTCCCTCGTGGGCCCGGTGCTCTTCAGTCTGTATGTGAACGACATTCCTAAATACCCAGACACCAAGTTGGCACTGTATGCGGACGACACGGCTCTAGTAGCGGAGTCATGGCGAGGGAAGCTGGTGGAGAGGCGACTCCAGACGCACCTGACGCTGTTGAAGGGGTAGCTGACCACCTGGAGGACAAGTAGTAAAGTGGAGAAGAGTACAGCAGTGCTCTTCACATGGAAAAGAAAGTTCTACAGGTCGGCCCCACTCCGGCTGTTCGGAGAAAAGATCAGATGGGTGGACAGTGTTAGTACCTGAGACACGCTGGACACCAAGCTGACCTGGCGACAACACTGTACTGAGAGATTTAACAAGGCAGGGCATAGGCTGGGAATTCTAGTTCCACTGCTTAAAGAAACCTGGGTCATTTTTCATCAAAATTATACATTTTCGGATTTTATTATATTGTTCGAAATTGTTTTCTGAATAGAATGACATATCTCATGTCACGATTTTCCATTTATTACAGCCAGAAATAATTTATAAACTTGAGTTAGACGCAATTTTTTTTGTCAAATAGTTATAGATATTACCCCCCCCCCCTCCCCCCGTAGCCATAGCAACTCAAATATTTCATTGGGTTTTTTATTCAAAGAATAAAACTATTTTATTCTGTTGATATTTTTGTCTGTAGAAAACAAAATGTTTGTTTTTTATTATTTGTATAAAAGAGAGGATAAGTGAAGTACCAGTATTTGTTGTTTTGAGTTTGATCTGAATCATACGTTTAATATTTAATATTTAATATTTATAAAATGGGTAGAACAAAGATGTTTGGCCGTAGAAGAATATTTGGTGGAAATCAATTTACAAAGATTATATTCAAATCTACTTTATCTAATGATAATACTCTTCATTTGCCTGATGTCAGTACCTCTTACAATTCAGATTTAGATGGTAATTTTAATAGGCCTAGTCCAGCATCTGGAAGAAAACTGCAGAACTTGGAAATTTGTGGCGAGAAAAAAGTTTCTATTGGTGAAAAACTGAAGGAAGCAAATATTATTGATCTTTCAATTTTGAATTAAAAACTTTTTCAAAGTGTGAAATGCAAGAACTGTGGCTTAGAAGACTATTGAATTCTGCGAGGTTACTGACAAACTAAATGGTCTAGCGTCATTGTTGGAGATTGTTTGTAAATATTGTAACTATTCATGTGAAATTTATACTTCTAAGAAAACACACACACACAGCATTATGATGCAAATGTGAGGTTAGTGTAGGGTCTCAGAAGTGTAGGTAAAGGCAGGACTGCAGGTGAAACTTTGTGTGCTATAACGAATTTACCTCAACCTCCTGGCAATTTTTTCAAGTACAATAAAATCTTAGGTCAATGTGTAAAAAGTGTAGCTAATGACTATGTATAAATCTGCACAGGAGGCAGTCAGTGAAAATGACAATAATATAAATATTGCCACCACATTAGAGGGAAGTTGGCAAGAACGAGGTCTTACGTCATTGAATGGTGTGGTAATTTATAACAGCAAGCTTTAACTTCAATTTCCCAATAATGTTTTTTCCAACTTAAGGTACACTTATTTTTTTAAAAAAAGGGGGGGGGGGTGTTGAGTATTTGAATGAAATTTTCAGGACTTGATTATGAACATGTTCCAAATAGAATGAAACAATTATTTTTTTATTTGAAGTTTACAAAATACAATTAAAAATTATTATTAAAATTATTTTGTCGAAATAAAATAACTTTAAAAAAATCTTCATTCAATTGTAAAACATACAAGTTAAATGTTAGGTTCACTTTACTAACAAGGAGTTCAAACGTTACCATTAAAAAATTGGTTATAATATATTGAGTGGTTCTGGAGATAATGGTATCCGAGTATTGGCTATTTAACATGGTGGGGATAGGGAGGGACTGGTTCCTTTAACAGGCGTAGCGCCCTGTCTACAAGGAATGGTCTGACACTGTACAAGCAGTTGCTCAGGCCGATCCTCGACTAACCGTGTTCCCGCTAAGGGACACCTGGCGGACACATATATGAGGATCTCCCCTTGGACAAGGCCAGGCAGCAGTGGAGAGTATATAACACGGTGGTTCCTCGCTCAGGGCAGTCGGCGAGTGGCCACCACACCCTGGTGTGCCACATATTCAAAAGAGCTAATAAATTGTCTGATGTTACAAAGGAGCAATATTGTCTAACATTCTCGCACTCCCTACCTCCAACCGAGACTCACGATGCCGGTACAATCACCCAACCTTCCCACTGCAACTCAAGTTTCCAGGACCGTCATCCTACCTCCCCACCGCGACTCACGTCGCCGGACAGTCTTCTGTCCCACCGCAACTAGCATTGCCGGGACACTCTTGCCAACATTTTTCCTATCCCTACCCACACGTGTCTGAACACAACGTCGCCCAGACACACGTCATCGAGACATCAACCAGTTACCTCCGAAGCTGGCATACCAGGGATAACACTGTGTTTCAACTATAAAGAGTATTTTTCTCTTATTTTAATGACAGTAGCTGACAGTGACCCTACAATTTTCCCTAATTCATCAATTTTGGAAGGGAATTACCAGTGGAAAACTGAAACCACCTAAACCTTTACCAGATGATCAGGGAGTTGATATACCTTATGTTCTCGTTGGTAATGAGGTTTTTGGTTTGCATCCTAACCTCATGCACCCTTTTGGAGGAAAAATGTTTATCCTATCCTTTGGAGGAACAGTGTTCATCCTAACCTTTGGAGGAAGAATGTTCATCCTAGCCTAATGCACCCCTTTGGAGGAAGAATGTAAAGTTTCCGAAAATGTGCGTACAACTACCGTTCGACTAGAGCAAAATGGTTTGTGGAGTAAACATTCGGTATTTTTTCACACAAATAAGAGGATTTTCCATTGGCCACTGAATGTCTCTTTGGATATGGCAAATAAATTATCCAAGCATGGTGCATTCTCCACAATTTTATAAAAGAAAAAGATAGCTACATATTTGAGGATACTCTACTCTCTCTGTGATAGCTTTTCAAGATTGTAATACAGATCGTCAAATACAATGAGAAAGCTTGCACGCAAAAGACGTTCGTCATAAAATTGACAAATACTTCCTAAGTGAACAGAGTTCACTGCCATAGCAAATGAGTAAAATATAGTCTCATAAAAAAGTATGGAAGTGACACTATTTTGCTGAAAGTTTATAAGAAGTTGCAATTAGATTATAAATAAATGCTTAAAGATGTAGTACTTGAATATTATTTTTGTAGCTGATAAAAGAAATATACCATGCGTACAAAATTAATCAGGAAAATGGTGGCAATTAATATGAAAAGGTTTGCAACAAAAAAACCTTTTTATTCTATTGATAAATTTTACCATAATTCACAAATCCAAAATTCAACTTAAAATTTTTGGCAGGTAAAACATTTTAAAATTTTAATCAAAAGAATAAGTTTATTTTCCAAATCATTCTTTGTCTAACATTATTATGTACACATGGTATAATTTAAGTACCATTCAGAGAAAACATAATTTGGTGTCAATGAGTCAGATAAATTTAATAAGAACAACATATTTCTACCATACTTATTTTTATCGGCGTCTGACAAACTCTCTAAGTTTGGGTTTAATTTAGCGTATATTTATATATTTATCTCCAAGCTTCTGTTGTACAAGTTCGGTATTACAATATCCCTGAGACCTGTCCCACATAACTGTTCTACCTCGAACTAAAGATATTAACATTTCAGTATCAATATCTGCTTCAATATTGCAATGAGAAACTTTGTAAAAGCAAAAAACAAGATATACCTTGAGAAAGTCAATGACAACTGAAATAGTGGGTGGCCAAGGAGCAAAAAGCGGGGCGCGGTATTTTTCCGCTCCGTGGTAAGACATTACAATGTATGCCCTTAACACCTATGCACGGTGGCGAGTGTGCAAAGAGGAGCCCGCGTAGCGTTTCACCCGCATGTGGGTGACTTCCGCGGCCCCCTTCATGTGAAAGATACAACTTAAAACAACTGTTGATAGTTTGAGCGGAATCGCGATTAGAAGCAGGCGCAGGTAAGACCCGCTGTCTGAAAGGGGCCTAAGGTAAGAGGCTACATTTAACACCCATAAAGAACTGGTAAAATTATTATTTTGTATATTTTGAGTTTTACATTCCTTGAAAGCAGGCGAGATGTCAACAACTTACTGACCTAATATTATCCTGCATGAATTCATTAACCCCGTCAAATTACATTATAAAATTATTTAGCTACTGGGCCACCTCAATGTTAAATATAACCCGGTCAAATGATATGTTGTTCATCGTAATCTTTAAATTATCATCCTCAATCTGTGTTCTCTGTGTTTTCATATATTTAGTGTTTTCTGCATTCACTTCTCAGTCTATTTTATTACTAGCCTCTAGTAAAATGTCTGCATTTCTTTCAGCATCTTTCTTACTATTGCCCAAAAATACTAGATCATCTGCATATCCTTATAGCTAGACTGTACCATTTAATGTCAACCCTGCCCTACTCTTTTGCATTACCCTAATAGCATTCTCTAAGATTCTATTAAAAAGTAATGGGGAGAATGCATCTCCTTGTTTCAAATAATTATATATTTTGAAAGTATCTGATAAGTGACCCTGTCATGCATATTAGTTAGGCATACTTCAAATAGCCTAGTAAGTTTTTTGAGTGTCCACAACTTAACTAAAATTTATTTACAGTAGTATCTCAGAAACTCGACATCCCGTGTTTGACACACGCACACGCACACAGTTGTTGGCACCAGTCATCACAATTCAAGATCATTCAAATGCATAACCTCTCAGTTTGTTAGTGTAACTCGAGTGGAACAGTCATGCTCAAGGTGTTTTTACAAGTGCTGTGTTTGCTAGTTTTCCAATTCAGTAATGTGTTATTCGAATCAATAAAATAGTATATGTACAGTACTGTACTGCATTTATGTATATTACACGTATGTATATTACACATATGTATATACACCATTATATTAACACATAATATATTGTATTGTATGTACATTACTGTTACTTTACCATACAATACTACAGTACAGTACAGCTGTAATATTCGATAAGGTACTGTGCTTCATCCTTGTTTAGTAAACATGCAGCTTATGCAAGTTAATTTGTAAAACACAATATTTCAATAACTCGACACCATCTCAGTCCATATTAGATTGAGTTTCCGAGACTCTAATGTAATTTAATTATTTTAATTGAATCCTATTCCTTTTAAATTTCATGTATAAATAATTAACTGTAATGCTGTGTTTCCACTTTTTTTCCCCTTATATTTGCCAAATAGTAAAAATCTGATCCATTGTTGATGTATTTTGTTGTAATCAACAGTGATGAGTTCCAAATATTTCCCCTGCATATGGTATCAATCTTGTTAAAATTATGTTAGATGAAATTTTATAGCATGATGGTAGTAGTGAGACACCTCCACAGTCATTAAACTCTGTTTTATCTCCTATATTGAAATTGATAATATTAAAAAATGTGTATTCGTTTAATATTTTAGGGGTGGATTACACTTTAGAAATGGTGAGTCGCCTGCTAAAACTAATGACAAAAGTCTGTAGTATGGCAAAGAGGGTTGCGTTTTTAAAACAAAAGTTTTGGCCTTGCACACACGTTGATCACAAAACCAAATTACTTCAAAGAATTTCAAATTTTTTGTTCATATCGTTAAATCAAACCTAGATGCACACCATATCATCCATCATTAATGTCATCTATTGAATAATATGACTATTTATTTGCAAATAATGTAGTGTTGTATTGCTTGCAGCCTCTAGACATTTCCAGCTACAGTATTTAAATATAGATTAAGTCGGTACAAGATGACTTATTATAAGCAATTCTGCTAAAGACATATCAAATTAAAAACTTGATACATTTTTAAACCAAGCATGTCAACACGATTCAAATAATGTTTCTATTAATTCAACATCTATTAAGGTGTTGTCTAAAATGTCCCACCAGTAATATACAGTAATAAATCAATTTTATTTTTACCTTTAGCATAAATATATTAGTTTGATTCATCCCAATATAAATATACATGTACACACTACATGAATTCTGAAACCATTTGTAAGTAAAATAGTCTAAATGATACAGAGATGGGCATAGAATTGCTGAAAAGTGAAAAAAATGTAATAAAAATCATATGCTAACAGAAGATTGTCTGCTAATACAATGATATCTTTTTTTAAATCTGGTAGTTTTTTACATACCTCAAAAAACTCTTGGAATTGTCAATTGCAGTAAACAATTAAAAAGGAAGATGTGATAATAAGTATATGTAATGCTATTGTGTGGAAAGCTTAAAATGTTTAACCCTAGAAGCCCGTTAATTCTAGTTTAGGAGTCAAGTTGAACATATATTCAAATGTTCACCTTCATAAAAATTTGGATATACATTATCTATAGCTTAGAAAATTATATTAAAAAAAGATCAATTCTAGATATGTTTTCATCATATTATAAAAGTAGAAATATTCTTTTAAAAAAACTGTTTGGAGATGTGAGGCCCATAGACAAAGTTAATGCAAACTAGTTATTTTACTATGGGAATAAACTAGCTTCCATAGGCTCTTTAAACATTTTATCTATGGATTTATAGCTGCTAAAATGATAATTTTGTTTTAAAACATTCTATAGTAATGTTTGTGCATAAGGATCAGTTAAACAACATACTGTAAAAATTATCTTATAATTTCCACGGCCATGGAAAAATGTGAGCAAAGAGCTCAGGGTTAGCGGAAGGGATGGGTATTAATGAATTCAGATTTGATTCATGCACTTAAAATGAAATAGGCCTGTTCTAATTTTAGGAAATGGGATAAGTCATATTGAAAAAAAGTAGTGTGTTTTTCAAATACACTTAAGACATAGAAATAAAGTCTAAGCCCTTTGGATTTATATGGCAATACTTTGCCATTAATTTACCCAGAACCCATAGTAAGCATTTTGGTGCAAAAGATAAAGGTATTAAGTTCAATTATATATACTGATGCAGATTTCTTTTTAACAAAATAATAAAAAACAAGTATTGTCAGGTCATTGAAACTAATAATCTATTCTACTAAAACCAGAGTTTAACTTAATGAGAGTGAATTTAATACGCTCCTTCTGCTCTACCTTTAAGAGATCTGTGTGCTATAGTGTCCATCTCCATTTATTCTTCACCTCTGCTATCCTTACAACCTTTCGCCCTTCAAGCCAGTAAATAAGTGAGCATCTAGTCGTAAACTCATAGTTAGTAAGCCTTCAGTTAACAGGACATCCAGTGACAGTACAGTGACTTGTTATTTAACCTTAATATACACATAAACATAATTTTCTGATCCTACTCCTACTATTTTTACTGCCCCTTCCTCTCTCAGCCATGGCTTGTGCACCAGGCATTTTTTGTCTACCATATTAAGAAAGCTAGATATTGGCCAACTACCCCCTCTTTTATTAACTTCCTTTGTCTGCCTTTTAATCTTCTATTTCCCCCTTTTTGCACCATGTCTTGTGTCAGTGAACAGGTTAACTGTTCACTTTACTTCACAAGCCAGAAGAAAATTTCTCTATCCCCTACATCCTTCCCAGACTAGAGCTAATGACCAAATTAATTCTTGGGTATCATGCTTTGCTCGCTGGGATGTACTTCCTCCTGTCTCTTGAACAAACTGGTCCCATTAAGAGCCACACATTAATTCTTTTATCTCCCTTATAGTATGCCTACTCACTCACTTTTGATTTGAATTAAGTCAGTTATAAGTATGGTATATTCAACCATAAAAATTAGGACACCAATGATTATAAGAGCCAGCCTAAGAAAGCGACCTGAAAGTTAGAAGCTGCACTGTCCCACCTTCCATTAGCCATGTACTTCATAACTAGCCTTTCTACAGCAAACACACACACACATATATACATACCTAATCACGTCTTTCCCTTAAAGGGTAGGCAATAAACTGTGCTTATAGCACAAAAAACAACTTAGTACTTAATCCATCCTCACCAACTTTCTCCACACTTCTCTACCCTTGCATACTCCCTTTGCTTCAACAACATCCATCTTAAAACTCTTTGTTTCTCTTTTTTCACACATTCAATCACTACATTTAGCCATGTTTACATGGCTTACTCCTTCCTTTTGTTCCATACACCCTACATACTTGCTTCGCTACTCAATCCACACTAATCCTCTCAACATGCCTAAAAGAATATAAAATGCTTCTTTCCCATTGATCTATTGGATTTCCTTTAAAACTGCAATCCTTCAGCATCCATTAATTACTGACTGTCTATACAAGTTTTTCCACTTACATTTCTTAGCTAATTTCAAATGCATTCACCTTAATCCTGTGCTTCTCCTGAAAAACCCACGCTGCACATCAATAAAAAAGTTGGGCATAGCCCACTTTTATATTTTAACATCTTTGCCTCTTTAAATAGTATATTCTTTGCAATAATCCACAAGCACCCAACTACTCTCAGAGATGCATTCACCCATCTGTTGATTTCACCATCTATTCTTCCATTTTCACAGTACATTTTGCCCAACTCATTCACTTGTTCTAACAATTTTTCCATTTATACTGATCTGGATATGTCCTTATCAAGAACTATAATCTTAGTTTTGGAGACATTTATACGAAGATCCATTCTGCATGTCACCCCATCCAAATGAATGAATGCATTCTGCATGTCACTTTCATTCTAACCCATTAATACAGCATCATCTGCATTTAGCAGCACTCTCACATTCCCAATGTCCATTTGTACACCAAATGCTTTCTCACAAGCATCCCTCATACACTCATCCATGAATACATACCATGGAGACATAACATAACCTTGTCTAACACTCTGTTCAATGTCAAACCACTTGCTCAACGCTCCATCCACCCTTACACATGCTTTACTTCCATAATACACAGCCATACTTGCATTTACTAACCATGTATCCACACCACTCCTATTCACCTGATTGTACACTTTATTCAGATTAACAAATGCACAAGAAAATTTCTTCCTTACTTCCTTACTTATTCTCAATCACTTGTTGCAATGCAAATAGCTCGTCCATGTCCACCTGGCGTGAAACCACATTGCACACCCTAAATATTGTTCATGGTTTTTTCACGCACCCTCTCAATTATAACTTTCCCAAAAACTTTGCCTGAAATACTCAACAGACTAATTGCTCTATAATTCTTATATTCACTCATACTGCTTATACCTTTATACAAAGGAACAATAGTAGTATTCTTCCAGTCATTAAGAACATTCAAAATCCCAGCACACACAATATGACAAGTATAACCATGCCCCCATACTTAAGAATTTCACTTGGGATCCCATCTACGTCTGAAGCTTTGCCATTCTTTAACAATTCCATTGCTTTTTAACACCTAAACCTCGTTAATTCTTTCACTCATAACATTTTACCTATTTTATGCTACTTTTTCTACTTTTCGCCATACAATTGCTTAACATACTTCTTCCTTCGCTCTAATATACTGTTTTCATCTCAGATATCTCACCACACTCATTCTGAATGCCATAGGTATTTCATTGCACTCCTTGTTTTGTTCTCTTTACCCACTTCCAGAACAGCTTATTTCCTTTAAAATCATTCTATAAAGTCTTTCTACTTTTAATCCAATTTGCTCTTTACTCTCCTTTAAAACTATTTTTGCACTCATCCTTTTCTCTTTGTATATGTCCCACAACCTCTTATGTTCTGTTTAACTATTCACAGCAATCATTTGTTGGTATGCTCCTTTTTTTCTCTCACAGCTTCTTTCAACAGTTCATTCCACCCTGCATCTCTTTTTAAGTTTCCTACCACCGCAGATCCACACACATCTTTCATGCACTCAACTATTGCCTGTTTTATTCAGTTTCATGCACTTTCTATATCATTAGCATTTATTTCAACATTCCCTTCATTGTCTTGTAAAGTTAATTTTTCGCCCAGTAATCTTTTTATATATTGTTCTTTCACACTTTTATCCTGCAATTTTCCCACATTCACTCTTACTTGAATATTATTGCGTTGCTTCCTCACAAAATTCCTACCTAATTCAACTAATGATATCACTAGGAAGTGACTGTTCCACATTCAGCACCTCACACAGCCCTAGTATTATTTATTTAACTTCCAAGTCTCTCATAATACACTACAAAATCAATCATCGTTCTCGAATCACCCCTTTACCATGTAGACAAGTGAATATCTTTGTGCTTAAACCATGTTTTAAACACAAATAAACCTTTTTCCAAACAGATACTCAATAACTCATTACAATTCTAACTAACCCTGTCATCACCATACCTTCCTAATACTCTTTCTGAATTCTCTCTTTGGGTACCCACCCATACTGTCACATCTCCAAACACGATAATTCTTTTACTCAGTGCACATGCATACAAGACTTCAATGAGCTCATTCCAAAACTGCACTCTCAGATTCTCGTCTTCACCCTCCACCGGAGAATAACCAGCAACCAACTAGCTGTTGGACTTAGGATTACACCTAGTTTCACTTCCCCCATTCATCCATAAATGACCACAGTGCCAGGCTAGCCATCACTTGTCATCAAATCATCTTTCTCTTTCCTCTTGGTTTCACATACACACAGAATATTAATTTTGCTTCCAATCATTTCCTCTAACAGTTCTTTCATTCTTTTTACCACAAATTCCTCTCACATTCCATGTTCCAATAATCCATGTTCTCGCCAGCTTGTCAACAGATGGGCACTTCAGCTTTAACCTCAGCTGCCCATCATATATTTGGTCATCGAGACTAATATTGTAGGGGTCTTTTTAGTAATCAGTTTAGAATAGAACTTTTACATGGTATATTATATTAGGGAAATTATAAGATGAGTTCGAATTTATTTTTTAGAAACACTACGGGCCAATAGGACCAACTATTTATGTATGGTGGTGCCTTGAAGTTACAGAGTGGGAAACACTATTTTTAAACTCAGCCCAAGCTTGAAGAGTACTGCACTTTATAAGACAGTTACAGCTTTTAGAACCGAAAGAGTTAGGTCAGCTCGTGCCATCCAAATAAAAATTTATAATATTGGCTACCCGTACAAGGTTTAGTCCCTTTTATATCAATATAGAAACCAATATACTTCTTCATTTGTGTAGTTCAATAGAATGGATAGTGTTACAAATGTAGAGACAATGTTAAATATTTGAAAATATATTTTATGTGCAATAATAAGTTTACTTTACCTCATTATACTTTCAAGTTCAGTAACCATCTACGCCCAACGGGTAATTAAATCAGGGCTACCAGAGTCAGTAGTGCTTGTGCTAACTAAGCTAGGGATCTCAAGTTCCATTCCCAGTATGGGCGAAGATTTTTATAGGTAAATTATTGTTTTATGGAGGACTGAATGCCATGTTTTTCTTAGAGTTAGGCTAATGTGTTAGTAATGTGTTAATATAATCAATGCGTTAAAAAAAAGTACATGTAAAATACACCATTAAAAACAATTCTCTGGAGTTGGTTTTATCAGGTGACTTTTCCATAGTTCCAGGCAAATACCGGTGCACTTACTCCAGAAATTTTACCTATTCTGTATTATTTAAATTAGTATAAGTTGTTTATAACCTAAACAAAGGTGCAATACATAGCATAATGAGTAAATGTATTAAATAGCTAGGATGAATGATAGAATAATAAAGATGACAATAAATGACAGAGGAAAAAAAAGGTGGAAGTGATACAAGTGGGGTGCCCAGCATAAGAAAAAAAGTTTGAGGAAGGCCTAGAAAGGCATATGGGAAACAAGTGTCAAATAGAAATGGGTGATCTGAATGCTAAAGTAGAAAAACAGAGTAGGGTTTGACGTGGTGTTAGGGAAAGAAGGATGGGGAGAGACAATGAGGAAAGTGGAAGGCTATTGGAATTAATTGCAAGAAATAAAATGAAAGTGGCAAACAGCTGGTATAAGAAGATCGTAAGATCACTAGGTATATTTGGGATGGGGATCAATATTTGGTGATAGACTACTTTATCATGGACTAGCCCCCTTCCCCGTAAAAAAATATTGTAAAGAATCCTGTAAAACAAAGCTTCAAATCATCCATCATGTCAATATAAAATCAAAACTTTTTTTTAATACAGTCCTACCATCACTGTATAGCCCCCGCCATCTTTTTATCCTACATCCTATTTTCATCTCATTCCTCTTTCCTCACCCATACCCCTACCCCCCGCCCCCTTCACCAACCCCACTTTCCCTTCAACAACTTTTTTTTTTCCAACGACTATATAATATACTATTGACATTTTTATGGGGAATAAATTAAATTTTCAAAATAAAATATAGCCTATGTTACTCGCTGATGATGTAGCTTTATATTGGTGAAAGAATTTTTAAAATCGGTCCAGTAGTTTTTGAGTTTATCCATTACAAACAAAAAAACAAAAAGACAAAAAATCCAATCTTTCCTCTTTATAATATTAGTATAGATGAAGAAATATAAAGTGTGGACATAAACTTCAAGATGATACCAAGTGTGTCCTTAGATAGTGACCAAAGGTTTTTGGTGGCAGACATAAGGGGGATGGGAATGTAGGAGAAAGGTAGTAAGACAAGAAATAAGAATAAGGGTGTGGAGGCTAACAAGGTATCGAAAGACTGGAAAAAGGGAGTTATAATACCTATTTTCTAGAAAAGAGACAGGAAGAGGTTTATAAACTATAAGGGTATAATGCTGATGTGCCATTGTACAAAGATATATTAGAAGATACTGGAAAATAATAAGATATAAAATGAAAATTTAGGGAACAGAGGTCTAAAATAGACAATCTTTGCCATACGACAGCTGATGGAAAGATGGTATAAATATGGGAAAGACTTGGTAATGGTATTTATGGATGTGGAAAAGGCATTTGATAGCGTGGATAGAAATAAAGTTTGAAAATTAATGGAGGAGGCAGAAGTGGAAGGAGTAGTTGTAATGAGAGTGAAAAGCATGTATGAGGATAACAGGAGTTGTGTTAAGATGGAGAATAGAAGGACGAAATGGTCCCAAATAAAAATTGAGTGATGCAGGGAAGTACCCTTTCCCCATTACTATTTGCAATGGTAAAGGTCATGAACAAAGTGGCAAGAAAGCTCGGGGAGGAAAATATGAAAGCCATGATGTTTGATGTTGACTTGATGGTATGGGGGAGAAGGAAGAGGAAGTAAAGGAATAAATACAAGAATGGAATAAGGAAGTGAAAGAGCGTGGAGTGAAATTTAACAT
Organism: Timema monikensis; assembly: GCA_902151445.1. NCBI lineage: Eukaryota > Metazoa > Arthropoda > Insecta > Phasmatodea > Timematidae > Timema > Timema monikensis. Next base: position 96,900 of record CABFVZ010002771.1, read on the forward strand.
GGCAAAGTGTGAAGGGATGATAATGACCAGGAAGAGGGTAAAGCCTAATAAACTTATATTAAGGTTGGATAGAGTAGATCTGAAACAAGTACAGAATGTTAAATAGCTTTTAAGTGTGAATGAAGATAAAGGTGGAAGTAGAGAGGATTTAATGAGAAGAGGACAGTAGGGAGGGTTTTAAGAAACATGCCATGGAAAAGAGAAGTGCCCTTTAAGTGTAAGGAAGTGTTGTACAGGGTGTATTTTATACCCATTGCCATATATGCAGCAGAAACATGGACAATGCATGTAAGAGAAACTAGGAAAGTGGAATGAAGTTTGTGAGGAGCATGTTAGCTGTCACGAGTAAAAAACAAGTTTAGGAATGAAGTTAACTGTGAAAGAGTAGAGGTGCAGGGAGTACATGAGATAGTAGAGGAATCAAGAATGAGATGGGATGGTATGGGCATGTAATGAGGATGTAAAAAGAGAGGATGCCAAAGAAAATGTTGGAAATGATGTATGTAGGAAAAATAAGCAAGAAATGACAAGAGATGGAAGGGGAAGATAACAGAAAGTGTTCAAGTGAGAGGAGAGGAATGGAAGAAATTAATGGAGGAAGAGTAGTGAAAGGATAGAGGAAGATGGAGGCATTTTACTAAACTGACCCGGCTATAGGCTGGAAACAGATGATAATAATGAGCCTATGGCCTAGTACGTCAATGCACTAACCACTGAGCTATCCAAGAATTGTCCTGTGCCCAGGGCCATTCTTCACTCATATTTTAAGGTAGTGTGATGAATGGGTGGAAATCATCAGCTACAAATATGTGATCAATTAAGATTATGAGCTAACAGATAACGCAGCCACCATCAACTCGGTAGTTGGCTTTATGCTGCTGACAGTACAATTACAATTCTACCAATGTTTATATCATGGTGGATTAAATAGATAAGCTATTATATTTGTTGACTAAGGTTATAGCCGCCCCTAAATATCACAATCCTTAAATAGAAAATTTATAATTGGACATGGGAATCGAACCCGGGATATTTGGCTTAGTATGCAGAGTTGGTGGTTTCAGCACACACACTCAAATATTACCAACACCTGTTTGGTAGACACAGGGCGAGGAGTCATAGGGATGTATTGATATACACATACGCCAAGCTTTTTTGGGGTGGAGCATAAATGAATGCATCGGCAACTTGCACACTATGTATACATTTTCACTCATATTTCTATTGAAACGTAAGTATCAAATTGTAACGTGTCAAACCTGACTATCAAGCAGTTTGACTCGTACAATCGAATAAACCCTCAGATTGGTGGAAATCTATCAAAACTAGCTCTAATATGTTTCTATCAAATGTGGCAGAGATAGACTTACTGCAATATCAGCGAACGTCCTGCTCGACAACACCCCGATTGCCCCAGCAAACACAGTACATCGGCCATGGAAGACAACACGAGCTTACGTCTAGTTTTCGGGCTGGCGGAAGAAGAAATGAGAGAGGGATCGGTTGAGGAGAGACCAGCTGGTCGGCGAGCGCTCGGAGTCAGGTGGTGCAATGTCTAACCACCCCCTCCCCTTTTTCCATATTTGGAATAATCACGTCCAATTCATCCAGAACCATTGGTATATATACGAGTCTGTCCTTGGTTCACGTTACCTATATTGTATCCACCACTCGTCGGAGACACTGCTACTAGACACACTCTTGATGTAGTTGAGAAGACAGCGATGTTTGTGGAGCCAGACTCCCCTTCTCGCCGCAGATCGAGCTATGGGAGTTTAGCATGAGTATCGAGACACATAATTGATACTGTCACTGTGCCCTTAGGGCGTTTTCTTTTTCTATTAATGGAGCTGTTGAGTATTTCGTGTAAATCATCCTTGAGGCTATGTTTTTTTGTAGGTAACTCTTGTCTGTTTCCCTATGCCCTTATGGCATAGTTTACTTAGTTGAGTTATGTGCTCATTTATACTATGTCCATAGGACATGTGTATGTCAGTTGTTCTGACTTTTGCCTATGCCCATCAGGTACAGTTTATTATAGAGTGCAATGCACTCTATCCTTCTACATCTATTAGACTAGGTCACAAATATTGGGTCATAAGCAAACGTCTTAGACTGTTTGACCATGCTGCAGCTATAGAGTAGCGTAGGATAAAATAATGGAAGTTGCCAAGTTATCTTTTGCTTTATTTACGACCTAACTGGGTCTCTTTTTCACACCTGTCATGTAGGTGTCTAAGTCAGTACTACTATAGAAGTGATCAAGTTGATTTCACTAATGAGTAACGTTATTGTCCCTGTTGCAGGCTATCTTAAAGTTTTATACTATTGATTGCACTGGCAGTACCATTTAAGAAAGGTCCGGCCATAATATTAATTGCTTCTAGATGCCTGGTGATTAGCCACTAACTAGGTTTAAAGGATTGGTTTATCTTCAAGGAACATATTTAACTGTAATTTCTAACTCTTGCTAGCTAGTTAATGTTAATTTCCAAACTTGGAGCTCCTTAAAACTAGGACTAAGATCAGGAGGTTTATCTAGGTATTGAATGTTATGTATCAACCAAAGTTGCACACCATGCTTTTTTTTTTAAGAGAAACACATGGACGCTAGACCCCCCCCTATACACACACACAAACACACACGGGCGCTCAGGGCAGATGGGGGAGGGGGTCTGAACCCTCCCACGGCGGAAGTCAAATTGCCGGTCCATACACACCGGCTCTCAGTCCAAGTCCGTACTACGTACATAAAATAGACTCACAATGTCTGACCAGCCTAGCCATTATGATAAATTGTTTCACAAACTATCATAATAACTACATAATAATATATAATAAGAATTAATGGAGTGGACATTATTACTGGGAGCTTGGCACGAGGAGTATGTTATGGTAAGATGAAAGATTGACTTAAATTGACAATATTCTATTTCAAAATAAATCAAACCAATATTGGAAGCCTGCTTTCAAGGAATTTAAAACTCAGAATATACAAAACTACAATTTTACTGTTGTTCTCTGTCGGTGTGAAATGTGGGCTCTTACCTTACACATCGGGAAAAAAGAAATTAATGTGATCAAAAACAAGGTGCTTGGGAAGATATTAGGTCAAAAAAAATGAGGTTACTGTGAAGTGGAAGGGGTTACACAATGATGAGTTACATATATTGTACTCATCACACAACATTGTTAGGGTAGTCAAGTCTCGATTACGGTGGGCAGGACATGCAACAGGAAAGGGAGAATCTAAAAACTTGTTCAGGGTACTGACTGGCAAGCCAATGGGAAGAAACCATGGGGAAGACCTAGACGCAGATGTGAGGGTAATATTAGAATGGAACTAAAGAGATAGGGTGTAATGAGGGTTACTGGAGAGTGCTAGCTCAATATAGGGATAGGGTGTAGTGAAGTGGACTGGATATAGCTACCTCAAGATAGGGATAGGGTGTAATGAGGGTTACTTGATAGGGATAGCTCAAGATGGGGATAGGAGGTAGTGAAATGGACTGGATAGAACTACCTCAAGATAGGGATAGGGTGTAATGAGGGGACTAGATATAACAAAGTTAGCTCAAGATGGAGATAGGGTGTAATGAGGTGGAATGGGTCATGATGTAAAGATATAGAGGTGAGCCCACGCGCATGCTTACCTACACCTCGCCACATTGCTGCCTGCCACTCTGACGTCACCTGGGTTGCAAGCTATCCGAGTTTTCACCCATTTTTAGTTTATCTCATCCCTTTTCTATGGTTTATCTTCAAGCGCCAATCCATTCTACACGTTCCACCAAAAACAAATTTGTCATGCCAAATTGTGCAGTATATGGCTGTCACAATCATTCACTTAAAACAAAAGGTATTTCAATTAAATACTTCCGATTTCCACATAGGGAAGATATCAACGCAAAATGGGTTGCAGCATGCAAAAGAAAATGCATAATAAATATCAAGAATGGTGAGTAAAAAAGTGTTCATTTATAAAATATAATTATAAAATATAATTATTTAATTTTGTTTGATTAAAGCTATTTTAACTTTCGATATTTTGTCTCCAACTAGAATATGTTCCATACACTTCGGACCAGAATCTTTTACGAAAAGCAGAGCGCAAATGATGCTAAATGCAAGTCACCTCCTAATGAT
>CABFVZ010002772.1:0-12833 GCA_902151445.1 Timema monikensis
TGGGGGTTAATATGCGACTATTAACACTTGCCGCGAACGCGAAATGTAACAAATGACGTCCAACGAGGGGCTGAAAAGAAGTGTAACAGCATAACTCAATTTTAGTGTAAAATATAAAGTTAGTCTTTTTTGTAAACTTTGTTATTTCTCACTTTTTTGTTCTTTTCGGTGATTTATTCTCTTTCAAGATATTTAAATTTTTAAAGCTTAAAAATTAATGGAAAATAAATATTTTTCTTCTTCTTTCAAATATCTTGGTTAGTGTTTTTTTAATCATATTTAAAGATTTTGAAAGTAAATGTATAATTATATAATCGGATTAGCAAGCATGTTAACTAGTTTGTGTAAAAGTTTGAGTGCAAGAAGTTCAAAAATAAGTTATTAAAATCTAAACAAAATCCTGTATTTCTCAGAAAAATAACCTGGCACTTTTAGCACATTTTTTGTCATTTTTCTTGGCTTTTAAAGGGTTAATATACAAAGTTTACGATTACCGGAATCTTTGGAGCTGTTCCACAGATAATCAATCTGTACTGTGGTAACTGTACCAGGTATAGCTGAGAGGGTCATGGCTGAGATATTAAAAAATATATTGAGAAGGAATGCAGGCCTCAGTGTTTTAGAAAGAACCAGTCAAGTTTTTCAGGAAGAAGACCATCTTCAAGTATTGTCCCATCGCTTTGTGTGATGTAGAATGAACTTTTAAATGCATGAGGACATTCCAAGCGACAACCAGAAGCGATTCACTCCGGAAAATGTTGAGAGAAAAGTCTCGTCGCTTATTGTAATCAGAGCCACAATCAGTTAGATGGGGTAGCATATAATTTTTATGATAGAATTTTAACTGCAGTCATAACCTGCTTTGGTGTCTGCATGGTCTGACGGTATTCTCTCTGTAAACTAGACTGCCAATAACGGGAAAATGGAGGTTCTAATCTCAGTCGGGTGTACTTAGGGTGGTTTTTGCACCCTGATGGGGACAGGTTTGACTAACCCCTAGATATGCCTCTGCTCATATGGTGAACTACTAATTTTATACCCTCTCTTTCTAAATCATTCATTGGCTATAAAAGTGTGATAGTACTCAGAGTGTTCATTATATCAGGTTAAGAGGCCTCTCACTAAATAAAATAGCTTCAAATTTATTAAACAAGCAACGCCACTAAACACCATTCATATGATATTACCCATTCATTAAAAACATTAAATTAATGACAATTGCATTTCTTCATACTACAATTTGAATTGTTTGGAAAAATGGGAACAACTCCTGGACAATACATCAAAAATAGTGAATTTTTTAGTATGAAATAGGATTTCAACTAATATAGTATGTTAGCAAGGGTTTATATTGAAAATGTAATTGTATGGATATATATTGGTTGTTTATGCAGGTTCGCCACCCAGTCAGAGTCGGGACTACTCTTGTATAATGGCCGCTACAATGAAAAACACGACTTCATTGCTTTGGAGATAGTGTCTGGAGCCATTCATTTCTCCTTCTCTCTGGGTTCTAACGTTACCACGACAGTGGCCTCCCTACCAGGAGGAGTGAGTGATGGCAGCTGGCATTCTGTCACTGTTCACTACTTCAATAAGGTTGGTAGCAGTTGTTCTTACTTGTCCTCCTAGTGGTACTTAGTGTACTGTTTAGTTGTTTGAAAAGTATTATAATTATTGAAAATACAATGCTTAATAAACATGTGCCCCTCAAAGGCAATCTGCTTTCTCATTCGTTAAACCTTGGTTTAATTCTAACATAACTCTTAGTAGGAAATTGTATTATATTTAGAAGACTGTACAGAAAAAGTGGTTAGAAATATATAAAAGAAACAAACACAATACACAATATGGCTTTTACAATGAAATAAGGAACACAGTTCACCCTTACACTGCTGCCACTGACTGGACAAACAGGTAATGGCTGCTTCTTGAAGAAAATCGATTGTTACCGCCCAATCCCCCGACCTAGGTTTAATTCTATTATAATTCATTAGAAGGGATTTTTAAACACTCAATGCAACTTCCCAAAAGAGGAAACCGAAAAAACAAAAGGAAAAAAGAAAAAGGATTTTTAGGAAGTTGCTTTTGTGATGTAAACTATAAATAGTGCGCGCTACTCACATTTGATATTATGTTGTTGTAGTTTGTTTGGTATTTCAGAGTGTTTCTGGCATTCAAGACAGTGGCTTAGTACATATTCATTATGATGATAGCAATTGCACATATCCTGGAATCTGATGGTTTTTAAGACATCTTTCAACCACAGCCTGTTCAAATTATTCATGATAGTGTCACAAACACACAAACAGAAGAGAAGTGCCCTTAAGGAAGGGCAGACTGCAGTATACCCATAGTTCCATAGCATCGGAAACAGAGACATTGAATGTAAGAGAGACCAGGAAAGGGGAAGGCCACAGGAATGAAGTTTGTGAGGAGCTTGTTTGCTGTCGGGAGGAGAAACAAGATTAGGAGTGAAGTTATTCAGGGAATAATGGGATTAGAGAGAGCACATGAGATGTTAGAGAAAGCAAAGCTGAGATGGCATGGTCATGTAATGAGGATAGGAAAAGAGAGGATGTCAAAGAGAAAGATGGAGATGAAGTATGTAGGAAAAAACCCCGAGACAAAAAAGGGGGAAGTGGATGAGGTTCTGTTACTCTAAATTGCTCACAAAGATTAAAATCGTCAACCAAGCGGATATATTCGATTTCAATTATTTTTGTCTGTTGAAATCGTCTAGAAATGACAATTTTTTATTTTTCGTCATTTCTACTGAAATTTGTTCAAAAGTTGATCAAAATATCTCTATTGAGATCAGAAGAAATTTCAAGTTTCAAATCTTAGATTGGAGTGCATGTGGATTAAAACTCGTCTAGTTTTGAAAGTCAGGGCTTAGACACCTATTCTAAACTCTACATTAAACATCTCTACCCAATTGGTGTAGTATGTGAATAGCCCACACAGTTAGTAAGATGTAGTGCAAATAAATCTTCTTCAATCAGTTGCGAAGGACTCGAAAGCATTCAAGTAGAGAATATTCAAACAACTAAACATCAGTCTATTAACAGGACTGAGCTCACAATGCCGTATTAAATTTATAAACATCATAATGATGTTTCTAGGATTATACCTTTTAACATGGTGTACTATAGTAAATTTAATGTTTTTATAGTTGCATGCATCTTACTACTCTTTTATTCCATTTGCTGAGTCAAAGACACCAAATGGTGAAAGTAAATTTTAAGGGAATAGAGAAGAATCAGCTTAGAGGAAGAGTTTGAAAACAATAGTAAAACTTACAGTTTGGAATACCACTGTACAGTGAACTTGAATGTAGTCAAAGTTGTACTCACTGGTGCTTCTATTAATCTAGGTTCTAGATAATGTTGTGGATACAAGAGTGCTGTGTGAGTGTCTACAATGTTTGTATTTCAGAGTGCCGTCGTGAGTCTAGATGAGTGTGACACACTTCTAGCGACCAAGTATGGACCTCATTTGGGAGCAGAATGGTCCTGTGCCAACCACACAATTCAGGTTTTGGAAAACAGGTGAGACAAGATTCAACCTTTTCTCGAATCTGAATCTTAGCAAACATGATAAGCATAAAAAGGTAACTTTCCCACATTGCTATGATTACTATATTGTTCACATTAAGTGGTAAATTAATGTTCGGGTTCAGGTCATTGTGCTTGTTATATAATTAAACAGGGATTAACAACTAGTAAGCATAATAATAAAAAAGAAAAAAACTTTTAAATCTTGAGTTTTATAATTTTTCGAATCCTTGATTATCGATTATCCTTAAGAATTATAGGGATTCAAGAATTTGAAGGTTTAGAGTGCTCATTCCTTTTAGTTAAGGGTGAGGAAGGAATAGTTTTATAGAAATGTAAGAGCATGTAAAACCATATAGGATGGAGAATCAACTCTGCCTAAGATTTGAACCACAACCTTCCTGTTAGGGGCAAGTCAGTGAGAGTAACGCCTCTGACCGTGCAGCCATTGGTGCAAGCTACCCCATTATAGCACTATTATAATCCAACTTATTATAACAGTTTTGGAAAATGAAATAAATGGTAAAGTCTAGTTTAGTTAACTCAAATTGAGTTTGATTAAGATGTTTCCTAGATAGAACATTATTTTAAGTTAAAGTTTTGTTTAAAGCATGTTTTAAATTTAACCAATGATTAATCATACAATTAATGGACTTACCCAAATATAAAAAAATCTTTCTATAACAATTTATGAAAGAAAACATTATTATTATTATTATTAGCACCGCGTCTTACTACCCGTTCTGGTTATACGCACTTACGCTAATGTGTAATGGTAGGGTGATTGTTAGATGAAATGAAGGACCTACAGTTTAACGTGGAATCCGAACCACGGTGGAGGCCTGGCATTCCACACATTCACAAGAAGTCTTGTCAGAGGTGAAGGAAGGGTTTGGAAATCAGATCAGATAAATCTGTGCCGGGACCGAGGATTGAACCCCGGCCGCCAGCATATAAGTCTGACACCTTACCCCTAGACCACCAGGTCACCGAAAACATGTTCTTTTATTGAATAAACTACTAATTTTCACCAAAAAGTTAAGGGAAAAAAAGATCAATTTTCCATTTAATTACTGACATGTCCGAATTTGGTCAAGAATAATTATATTTAAAATTTCAATAGAAACCTTAAAATGAACTCTCCTTTGTTAATTCCAGATGTGCCGTATTCACCGAAACCTGCCACAGGTTCCTGGACCTCACTGGTCCACTACAGATTGGGGGACTGCCATCTTTGCCGACCAGTTTTCAAGTTCACTCCAAAGACTTCATTGGCTGTATCAGTGACTTATACATAGATAATAAGTTCATTGACCTCAACAGGTGAGTCTGCTGATCATGGACGTGCCTGGTAGAGGGGACCCCCCCCAATATCTAAGGAAAATTATCCTTAAATTCAATAGGGTATTGATTTATTTGAATAGTTTTTTTTTTATTCTTAAAACTTGTTATTTCGAATGAAATGACTTTATTAAATAGGTGGACCTTGCTTCATTTGTATAGACATTAGCAATGCTAAAATAGATTTTAGGTTGACGATACTATTATTATATTGTAAATTATTTGGTTTGCAAGTTCTTTTAACTTTTTCAGATAATTGCAGCAATCTTGTGAATGCTAAGAATAAAATAGTATTGTTGTTTAATGTTTTGTGGATAAATTAATTTATGTAATACTAGAGATGGGTTGAATCCGAATCTACATTTTATTTTTGAATCTTGAATCTGAATCCTAGCAATTGTTGGAAATTTTAGTGATTTACAAATATACCTACATTACACAATATAGGCCTAAACTGTAAATTAAGATTTATTTCAATCATGTTTTCAATTATAATCAACCCCAACCCCCGCCCCCCCCTCACAAAATACAGGTTAGAATCCAGCCAAATTAAACAATCTAGAATCATATTATTGTTTGAAAACCAAATCAATCAAAATTTGAGTGTCTTTTAGTTATTTTTAAAAGTGTTGTTAGAATGGGTTAAGTTTTTAAAGAAAATATGTTCATGAACAATATGTTCATTCCTACTTTATAAGGTAAGACTACGTTTGAATATTTTTACAATTACTTCAATAACTTATTTAAAAAAATAAACTCTTAGTTAAAATCAATTTAAAAATAAATAATGGATTAGCAAGTCGTTATTTGATTCTTAAAACTCGAGAGCGCTTAATAAGTGAACATATTACATGAATCGATTTTAAACAAACAATCAGTATACAATACGTAGGCCGGTAGGTATAAATAAACAGCTTTATTGGTGTCTGACAGTTGACAGTATTTATTTTTCATAAAACCCAACAAAACGTCTAACTTAAGGGTCGTATGCAATAAATTGGGGTTCTTTGCATATGTTTAGATAATTAAAACCAGTTGAGTAGTAAGAAGTAACAGTATCTTTATTTTAATCATCATTTGGGCGAGTAAACGTAATATATATCATTGCGGTCGACTTTATATCGTGTGTAATGGCGGCTGACTTTATATCATGTGTAATGTGTTCTTATTTCTGTTAAAATAAAATTCGTAATTTGTTTTATTTATTTCGAGTTTATTTGTAATTCTAGTTTTGATTTTAAGTTTTTAAGAGTTTGGTTTAAGTGTGTTCATTAAAATATTTACAAGATTGTTCGTGAGGTGAAAGTTTTAGAAGTAAGCATGTGATGAAATGGTCGAGTCCAAGTTTCCCATACAGGTAGGAGGGTAGCTTACTAGGCACGTAAGATTTTCCACACCTTATAATTATTTTATTTTTTTTAAAATAATGGCTTTATTCATGCTAATCTCTTTAGTCCAACAAAATAAATATTACGAATAAAGTTGTACTTTTCAAGTAGGCCTAACTAAGTAATTTTTGAATTCAAAATATTATGCTTTGTCTATAAGGTGAAAGATTGGACCATAAAATCTAGTAAAACACTGAATCCTCGAATCTCGAATACTTGTCAGGATTCGGTGGATTCGAAGATTCGAGTGGCCCATCTCTATGTAATACATATATCATATTTACTAATGTGTTTGTATGTAAAAATTAACTTGATATAAATCAGTGTGATTTGAGAACTATTTTGTGTATGGTTCAAAGCTTAATCAAAACATAACGTGATTCACCAACTGAACCACAATCTCGTCTGAAGAAAAGTTCATTCAAGTCAACATTAACATTGATAAAACGTGAGATTTATTGAATCAATGCCAAGTTAATAATCGTAACAGCAATAAATATCTAGCACCGAACCAACCAGTTTCACTACCAACCAAATATCTAGCACCGAACCAACCAGTTTCACTACCAACCAAATTTCCTACTCAGAATTTAAAAGTAAAATTACCTTGGTTTCACCCATCATGGTACAAGGAGTTGACTTGGGTGCATATAGATAGCTCTACAAACAACGCAGATTGAGATGTTTTTCTTGCAATTTATATAATAAATTATGTCTTGATAACAATAATGCTAGGAAAATGGATCTACTTTTTCTAGAAATGGAATTAAAAACTTGTAAAAGGAATTGGACAAGTTTCGTTCACATAAAAAATAGTCATTTACAAGCATGTTTTAAGCTATAGACAGATGAAAAACCCGATTAATGCCCAGTTAAATTCTTCTTTAGTTTTTGAACGTAAGATTTCTATGGAATATCTTTTAAAAATTTTCACTTCAATCAAATATTTAGCCATGCAAGGCTTAGCTTTAAGAGGAAGTCAACAAGAAAGTGGAAACTTATTTCATCTTCTCAAACTATGTTCCAAGTATGATTCCTATCTTCAGATTGGTTGAATAAGGAACGGGAGGGCAGGTATACACAGATGGAAAAATTCAAAATGAGATTTTGGAAATAATGGCCAATGAAATTGTAAGAAATCTTTGTGCTGAAATTCAATTTGTTTTCTTTGATTTGTGATGGTACACTTGATATTATTGGGACTGAACAGCTTAGCATAAGTGTGTGTTGAGTTATTGAAAACTTAGAGCCTCGTGAAAGTTTTTTGGGGCTATACAGTGCTACTAAAACAACTGGGGAGTCGATTGCAGCCATTCTTTTTGATATTATGACCAGAGTTCAACTACCTCTTTCGAACTTGCGTGGACAAACCTATGATGGTGCTCCAAATATGAGTGGGATCAACAAAGGAGTACAGTCTATAATAAAGGATAGACAGCCTCTAGCCGTGTTTGTTCACTGTGGGGCGCACTGCACTAACTTGGTATCAAGGGATGCATGTGATACATCAATTACTGTGAGGAATACAATGCAACGGGCTCATGATCCTGGAGTTTTTCTTTCACAATCATTGACAGCTAAAACTAAGTTTATTAATATTTGAGAAGCTTCTTTTAATGGTCCTTTGCTATCTAATGCCAGCATTAAGCCCCTTTGTCCGACAAGGTGGATATACAGAGGTGCTCAGGTTGAAGAGATTCTGGAAAACTATTCCATGATTTTACAAACACTTGAAGCACTGTCTGCTAAAGCAAATCACTTACAGTCAGCAAGTGGGTTATTCAAAGTGTTTGAGTCAGGAGAGACTGTTTTAGGCTTCCTTATGGCAAGAAAAATGATAAATAATTTAGAAATTAAGAATAAATCTTTTCAAGGAAGATAAGTGAGTACTTCTGGACCTATGCAGGCCATTAAAATAGTGTCTTCGAGTTTACATAGACTCAGAGAAAATGAAGAGTTTTTATCAATTCGGGGAGAAGCTAACAAAATCATTGTTACCAACAACCTGCAGCCTCTTTCTCTACCAAGACAGAAGAAACCACCAATGCGTTACACAGGTCCTGCTACAGCGTTCACTTCTACTTCAGTCGAGGACTGCTTTCGCCACGAGTATTTAGCCATTATAGAACCAGATGTTGGAAGTCTAAGGTCGCATGAGAACGTTGGAAATGAGTCTTTTAAAAGGAGGACTAAACCCAGAGCTGAAAATGTATCCTGAAATAAACGAATAAAATTTTGAAATTGAACAAAACATGTTTTTTCGTCTAAGTACACCTACTTATATTGAAGATACCCTGATTGCATTTCGAGGGCTATCTCCTGAAGTGAGAGCAATACTCAGTAATGTTGAGGTCCTGTGACGTATACTGCTGGTTGTTACAAGCTCGTCTTGTGAGGAGGAAAGGTCATTTAGTTGGTTACGTCACCTTAAAACATACTCAAGGAACAATATGGCACAGAGGTGCATTAATCATGTGGCTGTGTCACACGAATACAGATATGTTGGGAAATCAAGATAAGAATTAATAACCTTATGAACAAGTTTATTGTAGTTAATGAACGAAGAAAGAGAGTATTTGGTCTAATAAAGTGTTATAAGACCTGTAGAAACACTCTACGATGAAATACAGTAGTTTATACCTACTGAAGGAATATGACACATTTCAAATCATTATAGAAACACGTAGTTCAATAGCATATCTTTCTTTATGTTTTGTGGGTTTTAAAGAAATATTTCTGAAAATTTAAAACAATGTGTGAAGTTTAATAGTGCAATAGTTTAAGAAGTATTCTAAAAAAGAGAAGAAATGAAGAGAGAAGTGTGTTTGTTCCTATCTAAGCCTAACCTTACTATCCTTTCAGGTTGGCTTCCTCCACTATCACTTACTTTACATCACTGTACAGTGTGTCTACACTGTCTTGTTATACAGTTCCACGCCATTAGGCACAAATTAATTGTATCATAAAGTGTTATTTAATAAATATGTTGTTGTGGTTTCAGTTATGTAGCAGACAATGGCACAATCTCGGGCTGCCCGGAAAAGAAAGCTTTCTGCTTATCAAGCCCTTGTAATCACGGAGCTAAATGTGTGGATGGTTGGGGTACTTATCTTTGTGAATGCAATGAGGGCTGGAGTGGCAAGAACTGTAGTTTAGGTAAGCTTCCTACCACCATTACCCACCCACACCCTTCTGCTACAATTACCCACTCAATGACTCCCCTTCAAATTCAGACATTGTACTGAAATGTCAAGAAAACTGATAATAGATACAATGAAAACTACAGAATTCTCGAATTTCGTCTTTTTGCTTAGCATCAAAACTTTTATTAACTTGGCTTGACTAAGAATTGTGGTATTGAAAATCATTATATTAAGATTGGTTCTTGATTGTTTCAATGCCAATGAGAATCAAGACTAACAAAGTATCGAGTAACTTAGTTTGACACTCGTAGCTATTAATGATCCACAGTAAAGAAAATGAGGTTATGCATATCAACAAGGGATCATGTTGGAGCAAGAGAGATATAAAACATCTCCTTTTCTTACAGCCATTAAACCCTTTCTTCCAAACTAAGTATCAGTAGTTAACACAACTTAAATGTACAAAGGAATTTAAACATCAATTATTATTATTTTAAAGTTTTAAAATCCTAAAGCTAGGAGAAGATTTATTAGAATAGAAAGCTTCACTCACGTGTGTTTTTTTAAATGTATGTTTACATGTTTCAGCTGTAAAACTTCCATGGCGCTTCCAAGGTGATGGTGTTTTGTCTTTTAATCCCCTGCTTCGACCAATCCAACTTCCTTGGCTGAACGCCCTATCAGTTCGTACGTTACAGAAGGATGCGTTCCTCATGAGTATACAAATAGGACAGAACAGTTCAGCAGTGCTTTCAGTAAGAACATAGTTATATACTTTTACCTTTATGTTATGTTATATTGTTAAACTATTACTAGTGTACTGATTTTTTTTTTAAAGTATAAAATATTGTTTAAAATATATTCCTTCTTGACCAAATTTAACTAACCAAAACAACAGCACATTCAAATAATACTGTTAACCTTGTGTGTACAAGTGTTAGCTTTGTGTCTGTACATGTGTTCTTTGTGCTTGCACAGGTGAATGTGCCTTCTGGGAGTTTTTGTTTTGTGCTTTAACATTGTTAGCCCTGCACCTCAAGTATTGTGTTAGACTTGTGCCTGTTATCAAAATGAGTTTTGTACCAAGTTTTTTTTTATTTGTGTTTTATTCTTGCCTCAATTTTCTAAACTTTGTTTTGGTATTAGCTTGTGAATGGTGAGATGAACTACAGCTTTAACAGTGAAGTGGTGACCTTACCTAACGGCTACTTGAGTGACGGAAAGTGGCATCATGTTGAGATCAAGTGGATGAGTGGAGAGGTTTGGATCAACTTGGATTATGGACAGCGAGAAGTCACAGAGCCTGCCAGTAGCAAATTGCAAGGACACTACGTCGGCAAGATTCTCATTGGTGGGCCAGATTCTTCTGTCGGTAGTCTCACCGCAGACTACGGCTACTTTGAAGGTTGCATCCAGGTAAGGGCACATTCAACCCTCTGAATAAAGGATAGAGAAAAATCAAACATGACCGAAAGAGTTTCACTATATTTGAATTCATCTTCCATTCCTGTTAGGGACTCAACTCAACAACTATGATAAATAGAATGTTTTTAAGAAAAAATATTTGGAAAAAGGTATAGGAACATAAAAAAGGGACGAACATAATATGACTTTTACATTGAAATAAAAACAATTGCCTCATAAAGCTAAAAGAGGTTTTTCTTATAGATATATTATTTAAAAATAAATAATAATAGGCCTTGGAAGCTCTTGCAAAAACTGCTTATGAATTAAATGCTTCAGTTTGTTTCTCTGTCATTCAACAAAGCATACATATTCTTCCTTTGTTTCTCTCTCATTCAACAAAGCATACATATTTTTCCTTTGTTTCTCTATCATTCAACAAAGCATACATATTCTTCCTTTGTTTCTCTCTCATTCAACAAAGCATACATATTCTTCCTTTGTTTCTCTATCATTCAACAAATGATACATATTCTTCCCTTGTTTCTCTCTCATTCAACAAAGCATACATATTCTTCCTTTGTTTCTCTATCATTCAACAAATGATACATATTCTTCCTTTGTTTCTCTATCATTCAACAAATGATACATATTCTTCCTTTGTTCTATTGCCTTTATCAAAAAGAAATGTACTCTTATTTGTGTTAAAATGTGTGTGTGACTACTTCTACTATAGAAGACAGAAGGAAGGAAGATGATGTCACCTTTGTGCATTGGATTCTTCCCACAGTTTTTTTATTTCCATACATAGGCTTTCTAAATTAAATTTGCACTTATTAGCTTATTTATCCTATTTCTTCTTGAAGGGCCACCTTATTCCTAAGCATAATTTAACATTAATTTTTTTCAAAAAGGTAATATTTCTCTAGGGGACCATAATTGACTATTTCTCTTTCTGATATAGGGACATTATTACTATTGCAAGAAGTGGGGATTTGTTTAGCACTGCGTCTTACTACCCATTCGGGTTGCAGGCCTATGTACTAATTATGCTATTGCGTTTAGAGATTAGAAAGGTTATATTTAAAATAAGTGTACCCGCATCTGCGTGGAGGAAGATTGGAAAACCATTTCAGAAAAAGCACCCTCAGAACACCCGACAAAGAGTCAAACCTCGATTTCCCTATCATTGGCAGCTTAATCTATTTTGAGAGTAACATATCAAATGTTGTTGATGTAGAAAATAGAAGAATATTCTCTTTATGAATGAGATAATTTCATTAAAGAATTATTTTGTGAAATTAGGTATATTAAGAGAAACATTGATTTAAAAATATCCACATATTTTAACCAGCCTACTTTAAGTTTTCAAAGATCAATGAAGTATAGAAAATCTATAATAATTATCTTTCTAGTTTACAAACAATTGGTTGAAGTAAACATTCACATATTTGATGGCTTGGTAATGTTGATAAAGGTTGAAAAATTTACTAATGAATTCAAACTAAAATTTGATTGTAGGTTTGTGAAATTGTTAAATACTGTACATTATAAAAGTCAGATTCATACTAGGTCAAAAAATATGATAATAAGTAAGAGCTCTGACATTGAAAGCACAAGTAATTCAAAGCGGGTTTACACTTTCATTGATAAATGTTAAAATTTACTAAAGGATTTTTTTAAAGGGAGCTAGATTGTATTTACCAAGATTAAAATGTTAGTGATGACACATTTAAATACCATTAACTTGTTCGGTCTAAAGTGCGTTTTTGTTTCAGGATGTCCGTGTTGGTACCCCGCAATCGTCGCTCACTCGGCCCACAGTGAAGGAAAACGTGGCGGAGGGTTGTATTGGAGTGGACCAATGTTCCCACAATGACAAGTGTCCTAAACACAGCAAGTGTATCAACGAGTGGGAGCAGTTCCACTGTCGGTGTGATACAGGTAATATCAACACAGCAAGTGTATCAACAAGTGGAAGCAGTTCCACTGTCGGTGTG
>CABFVZ010002772.1:16194-40637 GCA_902151445.1 Timema monikensis
TACAGGTAATATCAATACAGCAAGTGTATCAACGAGTGGGAGCAGTTCCACTGTCTGTGTGGTACAGGTAATATCAATACAGCAAGTGTATCAACAAGTGGGAGCAGTTCCACTGTCGGTGTTGTACACGTAATATCAACACAGCAAGTGTATCAACAAGTGCGAGCAGTTCCACTGTCGGTGTGATACAGGTAATATCAATACAGCTAATACAAAACTTTCAAGCTGTACCCCTTTGTTTGCAAATTGTCATAGAATTGAGGAATTTTCTTTAATTATGAGACAGACACATACATTTACGATATTTATTAGTGAACTCAACAAAATGTACAGTTGAGCGTGCCACCCAGCTACAGATGGGTAAACTGGGTGGACATGTAATTAATAACTTTGTTAAAACAATCTCTCTTCATGGTGTTCACTTGTGAGTCATAGAGTCGACACAGCTCACCATTTATACAAGCTCACCATTTGTGCACCGCACAAGCACATCTATACTCCAAGTTGAGGGAAACTGAGGAAGACAACGACGTCATCACAATGTTGTAAAGTGTGGGAAATTAAAACTGTCACAGTTCCTGTTCTTTTCTATTCTATTTCCTCAACATTTGTAATGTCGCTCCTTTATCATATTTCTAACCCCAGATTAAAATTATGTTGTATATTCATATATTGTATCATAATATAGTTGAAAGAAATTTAAAAAGGGTAGATGTTAAAAATAATGCTCTTAAACAAAACGGTCATGTTTGGTTAGCACAAGATCACTAGAACACTAAGGTCATGTAGAGTACGTTTACAATTAGATGGTATTAAAGTGAAATGGTAAAATAACTAATAATGGTCACAACGAAAATTCTCTAAGTCTGAATATTGCCGTTTTGTTTAAATGCCACAACTTTTATTTTTTTGGGATTTGAAAGCTAAGAATTGGGGTATCAAAAATCATGATATTAAGATTGACTCTCTGAATTTTTCTGATATCAGTAGAGTTCGGAGTACATATGTTTATATAAATAATAAACTGGTTAAAGACTTAATAATATATATTATAATAATTAAGATGAACATGACTGAAAATGATACAAGTTCATAGGCATAAACACAGATCAAGCTAAAAGAAACAAAAGACACACTAAACAGGGATACAAACCTAAAGTAGTAAACTCCCGCATATAATTGCCTATTTTAACACTTCTCCTCAATTCTACTACAACCACAAAAGGAGAAAAAATATCCTACATGTACCCCCAAGTACATACAAGTAAATGCAAGTGAATCAACATTTGTTTGAACCAATATAATTACAAAAGTACTCATATTTATTTCCAACCAAACTCTTTGTCAGAATGTCTGCATATTGTTCATTTGTCTCCAAATAAATCACATCAATAACACCACTTAGATACAAGTCACGAACAAAGTTGTATTTGACATCAATATGCTTTAGTCTTCGGTGTTCCCATTTATCCAAACATCTTATGCAGGACTGGTTGTCCTCGTACACCTTGGTGGGTCCTAGAATGATCCCAAAGTCCTGGATCAGTCTTCTCAACCAGAGTAGGTCGGATGAGGGTTTATGGAATTGATCTTGACATCCTTATGATGAATTCAATTTTACACAGTAGAATAAAATAAAACATTGGTTGAATAAATGTCCATGTTGCATTAAACTGGGGTCCAATATCACTGGCCTGTCTGCTGCCATTGGGCCTCAATGTTCAACTGCTTGTGGGCTGCATTATTACTGCACCAGTTGCAGTCATTGGTACACTTGTGTTCGTCTTAGTTTCAACAACCAACACTCGGCCAGCTTTACTCTTAGGCTCACATGCTGTACACCTATTAAACAGTGCAGGCCCACTGGAGTTTTTTGCACAAGCTTATCAAATCTTCAAATCACATACAAATAATGAATCGTCATAAATGCATGATAAAATGGTGTGCAAAGTTTCAAAAACTTCGACCTCACTTCAAATATTCATTCACTTCATGATTCGAGAGTGAATTTTTGGTTCAACAACTATGAAGCTTTTTTTTAAAAAAAGAAAAAATTAAAAGTCAAAACCCACATTTATGTTTTTATTTAATTTTCTGCAGTTATTCGAATCAAAAATTAGGTTGGTGTAGAAAACTAAAAATCTGTAATAACTATATTACATCTTGTGATAGTAACTTACCGTAATATAGCATTTTGTAATTTATATTTGATAGCTAAATATATATATACAAATTATAATATTTGCATCTGACATTAAACATAAAAAATAAAAAAAATTGAACATCGATTCAACTTTGGGAATATCTCATATTATTTAATTTGACTGCTTTGAATTGAAAAAGTGGGCTTTTATTATATTTATTTTCAGTCAATCATGTAAGGAAACTTTAATGTCATTGAAAGTCGATCTTTGAATCTTTTAACTCACAACTGTATCAAGAACTATCAAATACATTATTGTGCGTGTGACCAAAATAGTCGTGATCTTATAAGAAACCCAATTGGTTGAATATTAAAATGTACATTTTATTTACTCTAGAAAGATGGGGGACACAAGTAAGTGAAGAAATATTGAAATTATGGGTGATTGCGGGACCTTTGATAAATCTATCCCCTGATCTAAGGCGTCACACTTGCAATAATCTGGACTGTCTTGTGACAGGGAAGATTGGGGTTCGAATCTCGGTTGGGTTTATTGAGAGTGGGTTTTCCTAAATGTTTTGCACTCTACTGCTATTCAAATGTGGGTACATTCCCTTTAAATTCTAACTCTCTCATTCTCACAACATTAGTATAATTAATATACGTTCATACAACCCAAACAGGTAGTGAGATGCGACGAATAAAGTACATGTATATGTAAAGTATGTTTACATGATGGATTATTATTAAAAAAAATACATTGATTTTAAACTTTAATGTGCTTAGGCAAAATTTTACAGACATTCCTTGACAATCGACTTTCATTCAGACTTAATTTTATATATTATATATTTACAAAACACACAATTAAAAACATAACATTAACTCAAATGTTTAGCAAGAATATAATAAATAATTGATCATTTTTAGAACTAGTTTGACAAAAAACATTACCACAAGAGGATAACTTGTACCACAGTGACAATCTATGTAACATATAATCCACATACAGACCATTTGAGATTATAGATGGAGTTATTAAAATCATCACCATCACCAACTGTTTCCAGCCTGTGGCCAGGTCAGTTTAGTAAAATGTATCCATCCACCATTTTTCCTCCTTTAATTGCTTTCATTATTCTCCTCTCACTCGATCTCTTTCTTGGCATCCCTTACAGTCTTGTTCCTACATTCTTCATTTCCATCATTTTCTTTGGCATCCTATCATTCTCCATCCTCATTACACACTCATACCGTCTGTCTTGCTTCATCTATCTTATATTTTATTGATGTTGTATGTAATATTTTGTTTTCAGGCTATGTAGGTTCATCATGTGTAGATGTGTGTGAAGTGAATCCTTGCTCAAACGATGGTCGATGTGTTGAGAATCCAAGCAGCGTACGTGGCTATAGCTGTCATTGTGACTCAAATGAGTTCTCAGGTGAATATATATAAATAAATTAAAAATGGTTATTTGGAATAGACCACCCAAGGTGAGATCAAGGTTTAAATCAGGAGAATTAGTCATTACACTTACCTGTGTGATGCTTGAATAGAAATTGCTTTGGTAAAACAATATTTGACACAAAAACACATTGTTAAAGACAAACTTTCACTAACACAAGCAGCTTCTTCAGGTTCAGAGAGTTAACTGTTGTTGTTGGTTGACTGTCGCTAATTCTATACATTGGTGGTAAGTTCAAACAGCAAACGTGGATATGATATATACTGAGGTGATATAACTTGAAAGCTTAGTGAGAAAAGCTTATTTTTATAAATATTGAAGTAAATACTAAGTCCGACACCTTAGCTAAGTCGATGGTATGTTTGTTTACAGAGTTAAGGGTTCCGGGTTCTATTCCCCCTGTCCACTGAGTTAAGGGTTCCTGGTTTGGCTCAAAAATTTATCATTGGTGAAATGTGGGTTTACCCTTTCACAGTGATGAATTAACGGCCAGGGGACTGGATGTTGTGCTTGTCCTAGTCTTACGTTAGATTATAAGACATAAAAAGCTATGACGGGCCTAGCAAGCCGGTAATGGAAAATATATGACTTGAATAAAAACTGACCCAGGCTGGAAACAGTAATGGATGTAAAGTAAATAATTAATTGCTCTGTTGAAGTGACTGTTAAATATTATTCCATTAATTTATCAAACTTATGCAGTAAATACAAGCGGCAAATTTAATTTAAAAGGATAAAAGTTAGCTTAATACTGAGTGTAAATTAAGACATGTTACAAACTTCTGATGTTACGTAGGGGATCCAAAATAGACCAACTCTTAACAAGGAGCTTGTGTCCGGGAATACACGGTTTGTGCGTTATAGACTGAGACTTTTTAAACCAAATCAAATGATAGCGCGTTGCATTTGCCACGCCATGATCACGTGAGGTGACCACTAAAAACGTTAAATCTCTCTTAATGTCCAGTCGCAGTAGATCATGGATGGGTATACTTTTATTGAGGCTAACATGGTGTTAGTGTATGGCTAGACTCGTAATTGTAGGGCTGCTCACTGGGTTTATGCAGACTGTTTTACAAATCGTCCAACTCCATCTCATACATTATTTGCCAGAAATTTTGAAAAATAATTGCTACATAGGGTTTAACATAACCCATCCATTACCAGCTGAACCATTGGATGTAACATGGTTGTTGGTCAGATGAGTGTTTGGTAAGTTCTGTATGAACAGCACCTTCACTTCTACCATCTGCAGAGAGTTCAAGCAACGAGTCCACAACAAGCCTACCTTTCTCGTTGGTTTGTACAACGTTGCCTTTTGCAAGTCGAATTAAACAGCTTGTCCTGTTTACCAATGAAGTTTCCTTCACCAGGGAAGGCATTTTCAATTCCAGAAACAGCCATGTTAGGGATGAAGAAAACCCCCATGCCACTCGGTCCACTAGATTCCAACAGCAGTTCAGCACCAATGTGTGGGCTGGTATTATCAACCGTCGTTTAATTGGTCTGTACCTTCTTCTGCTCTATCATCCAGCCCCGTTTATTTGATATTCCTGCCAGAATTGTTGGAAGACGTTGCGCCACCACACTTTTCACTCGCAAGAAATCCAAATGAGGCCTGACATTTTCGAAAGAGTGTATCAGAAAATGCTTCTCAGG
Organism: Timema monikensis; assembly: GCA_902151445.1. Lineage (NCBI taxonomy): Eukaryota > Metazoa > Arthropoda > Insecta > Phasmatodea > Timematidae > Timema > Timema monikensis. The sequence goes on from CABFVZ010002772.1 coordinate 21,463, forward strand.
TGCAATGCTTACATCACAGTTGGTAGATGTCATTTTGAGCAATTATTGTAGTCGTCTGCTTTGGCATTTTTAAACAATGTTTTATGTAATGTAAGCTAATAAAGATTTATGATAATTATTCCTATTACTGAACATTTTAACGGTTCTAGTCTGCAACGTGCAAATGGTGCGTTTCCGGACACGAGTTCCTTATTTAAAGGTGGTTTACTTTGGACCCCCTGCATGCCCTAGAGGGTAGTAACATGTATTCATTTACATCCTGTATATTTAAATATATACAGTCAAAACTTATTACATAAGGCTTGGAAATATTTAAGGCATAGATAAAAAAAGACCATACAAATGTTTGGGAGTGTTTAGGAATGAAGAATATTAGGATGTATAAACGAGGAGATGCCCGCTATGGCCAAGTTAGTTGTGCTGGGTGAAATGTAACAAGGTGAGCATTGTAATGGGATGTTATTTTGTTTGTCAGGTGAGTATTGTGATGTGAAGGTGGACCAGCCATGTCCCTCTAGTTGGTGGGGGTACCCGGTGTGTGGGCCTTGTCACTGTGATGTCGACAAAGGGTACAACGCCGATTGCAACAAGACAACAGGGGAATGCTACTGTAAGGTATGTATTGAGTATTAACGGTTGCACAGTTGTCTCATTTCAACGCTAGTCGGAGAAAACATGGGATTTGAATCTTTCTAGCTCTCTTATACATACTTCTCTCTCTCTCTCCTCCTTCTTTTTCCACGTTAACCCCCCTCAGTGGTGGTCCTGAGATGACATGCGTTTATTAAGTTTCCCTCCCTTTTTTCCTGCCACTGGATTAACAGCAGCCTTATATATCTCCCTGTGTCTAATCATCAGATGCTACATTTCTGGAACATTTCATTGATAGGGTATTACCAAGTCAAACACAAATATGTGTAATGAAAGAAGTGCTAATATTATGAAGTCAAGATTACAATAATTATAAACAGGTTACAATAAAGTCAAATGACATTCAGGTGAAACAAGAGGTGTTGAACATTTTATAGGGAACAAAGTATTCAGAAAATCTGAAGAATGGGGTGAGTGAAATAATTTAAAATTTCCAAAATATTATCTTAATTATAATTGTACTTAATCTCTTGCTCCTTACTGAGTTAAATTCATTTAGTGTTAGAGTCTTTGTGTTCTACAGTAAAGAATACTGAACTGAGAGCTGGTATCGAGGGGTAGAATATTGGACAGTAACAGTTTTTTTCTCTCAAGTTTGTTTTAAATGGATTTGGGTTTATTTTGAAGACCAACTGAAGATAATATGTACTGTACAAGTACTGTATCAGGCTCTTATACAGTCATATCAGATGGTATGCTGTAGTGGAGCATCTAGTGACGTGTACAGTATGACTGTCACTTCTTCTCCTCTCACTTGCACAATGCCTGTTATCTGTTCCTCCCACCTCTTTCTTGGCCTCCCTTGCAGTCTTATTCCTACATACTTCATTTGCATCATTTTCTTTCATGGGGTGTGAAAAGGAACAAAACTTGGACTGATTGTGTTGTGTGAGCCTTGTAAATAGTAACAATTTTGGTGATTTATCTATTTATTTTGTGCCATTCACTTAGACTTAGTATTTTGAATGGTATATCAAATATTTACTTCATCACTGTTTACTATTCTATTATTTCCTTTGAATTATTCTATGTGCATTTCATTTAGTGGTGAACAAGATCCTGAAAGCTCAAGGAAATGTCGGGAATTATTCTACTCTTCAATATTTTGAGGCGGGGAAAAAAAGGGGGATAATATGGAAGAAGTAGTTTGCCAAGGTCATCTATTTATGAGTATCAGCCCCTCTCGTGTTAGCAACCAAACAAAGAGTAGAGATTACAGGGGGGTTCAATTAAATAACCTTTGAAGGGTGTCAATTATAGTGAATATTAAAGGGTCTTCAAACAAAGAGAAATTTTAAGGGGGTTTCAAACATAAAGACTATTTAAAGAGTAACAAACCTATAGAACATTTAAAGAGTTTAAAACCCAGAGAACATTTAAGGAGCTTCAAACCTGGAAAATCTTTAATAAGTGTTGTTTCTAGAGAACATTTATGCTTCAATAGGTTTCAAACCTAAATGCCATTTAAGAAGGGTAATTTTTTCTTTTTGCACTCTTCTAATAGTTAAATATAAACCACCTCTTTCAAAAGAGATTAACTAATACAAATAATTTCCATAAAAAATGTATTAAAATTAACTATTTAGTTTGTATCATTCAATATTTATTCAAACATTTTCTGTTTGATTTAGTAAAAAATGCTATTCACACACTCCTTCCTATATTAGTATGTCATAGTATTTTATTATTTATATTATGTTTAATAATATAAAAAGCCTCAACAAGTATTACCATATTAGTTTAAAAATCAATATATATTTTTAGTTTAGAACTATTCTTAAGCATCATTTTTATAATTTCCCGATCCCGATATTTTGACTCATTTCCCGTCCCATTATAAAAATGTCATTCCCGTCCATTCCTAGTTTAATTCAATAGGCCAATAATATACTACTCTAATTACTCATTATTTTAAGTATAGGTATTAAGTTGTTTATTCTGTTTGTTAACCTGTTTTGAATGCAATAACAGTACCACCATTACCCTACATAATGGTACTTGTTTGTTGACATGCTGTTATAATATCTATCAACAGGAGAATCATTATCAACCCATTGACTCGGATCATTGTTATGACTGTGAATGCTATACAACTGGTTCCTACAGCAATCAATGTGACTTGCTAACTGGTCAATGCAAGTGTCGCAACGGTGTGATTGGACGAAGGTGTGACTCTTGTCCTAACCCATATGCTGAGGTTACACTTAGAGGCTGTGAAGGTGAGAAAATACTTGTGAATAACTTGTAATATATGGAGGAAAGTGCAGAAAAGACATTAGAAGGAACTTACACAATCTGACATTTTCAATGTAAAGAAGAACTTATTTCACACGTAACATTACTGCCCCTGGACAAAGAGGTAATTAATGGCTGCCTCTTGAAGAAAATTGATTGTTACCACACACTCCCTTGACCTAGTTCTATTGGTCTTGTTTATTTTACTCAAACTGTATAAAACATTGATGAAACATTTTGTTTCCTGAATGAAAATCAGTCGTATTTAAGATTAGTCCGAGAGATTTACCATGTGATGTTTCATAGTGGAAACTTACTTCCCACAAGACCACTCAATCACAACATCGGGATAAACAATAAACATAACTTGTTTTACTTCTCCCATGTGAAAAATAGCCCACATATTCTTGCTGAGTCTTTGAATAGTATCGGCAGTATTTTACTTTATTATAAAGAACTTTGAGTATTTTATTTAGGCCATACATTACTAATTAGTGGCTTAGTTAATATGGGATTGAGGCAATTTAACTTTTAAAAAAATTGCTCACTATTTGCATTAAAACATTATTTTGACAATTGGTAGTTAATATCACTAGACTAAAGCCTATATTAAGTGTTATTTTTGTGTTTCTATGGATTATCACCTGGATCACATAGTGTTATTGAATACAATAACTAACTTTAACTTGTCATCGAGGCTAATTGACAGTAAAACAAACAAATATCCTTGTACATTTTACAGACAAGTAGAACGAGATGGTCCCACAATAATTTCCTTTACTTGTTGGTTTGTCGTTTTAATAAGTTGTCAGTACTATTATTAAATGGTTATTTGATATAAAGAGTTTGGCTAATGCTTTTCCCTACTAGCAAATCCATTAACACTAACCCTAATATTGTAAATTAGTACAAGTGGCTTATTTACTTCAATTTTCTTTTCTCTAGTTTTTGAATTGAGTGTCACGCTTAAAACCCACTCGCCACCTTGTCATAAACCTTTTGAGATGTACATTTTGAGTGGGTAGATCCTCTTTAGACATACCCCCCGAGTACATTTCACGGGGTTTTGGTTTTGAATAGTTGGAGAAAACCATATTGGAAACTTGATAAAGGCTGGGTGGGGGGGGAGGGGGGATCACTTGTGACGCCAAAGGATATACTCATGAGGGGAATCACCTGGGATACCAAAGGATATACTCATGACTACACCATCAGAAGGGAGTGTTCACCACCCAACGCAACTCTCTAAAAGAGGAAACTAAAATTCATAAAAGGTAAAAAAAGGAAATTTGTATTCCATCATTCTTTATCAATTTTATTTTTCTCCCCTTTGTGTTTTTTGGTTTCTTAATTTTGGAAGTTGTGTTGAGTATTTCACACTATCCTCTGATGAGTTCTGATAAAATGAAACTTAGTCAAGGGAATTGGGCGGGGACAATCCATTTTCTTCAAGAGGCAGCCATTATCTCTTTGTCCAGTGGTAGTTAGTATGTACTGTGAAGATATCCTTGAATAGATTAAGGAATAACTTGTGAGCTTAGATTAGTTATTTTATGAGAAATTCTGTTGGATACATATCGTTATTTAAATTTTAAATATCTATAGTAATCTTTACTAATGAATTCTTAAATATGAATGTAATTCTTAAAGTTGTGTAAAATGTCGCCATTCCTAGTGAATGCAAGACAGCTACCCCTAAAATACTGCCATCTATTGCCATTAGTACAAGTTTGTTTTATTCTACTACAGGATATCTGCATTTAGTTGCATTAATGAGGTATGGATGATGAAGTTAAAATGTGTGGCAAATGTACCTGCATTTGTGTTAAAGGAGGGTGTGAAACTATTTTAGGAAGAACCCCCTTTAGTCCACCCAGCATAGAGTCAAACCCCTCTCTCTTCATTTCCTGCAAATCATACCAGATGAGCCTGACCTTTAGACTGCATGCTCATTGATGTGGCTGAATAGTAGAGTAAACATTATTTTAGTCACCCACTTGCAGGGCCACCCTTAGGGATGTGAGAGTAGTGGTTTGATTTATTAAACAAGTGAAGGGAGTTCTCCACTTTAACTCTGCCGTATTGCATTTGTCTGTGTTCGTTGGGGAAGAAAATTAAATGAAGGGTTGGGGAGAAATCAACCCTTATTTTATATATAAAAAATGGCTTCTAGGATTAATGATTACAAGTATTTTACCTTTTAGGGCATTTCCTGATACCTTAAACAGATGAAAATTGGTGAATAGGTGAATACTACTATAATACCATTAAAGAAAAGTTAACATTTTAACTATTTTTTCTGGGAGGTGGGGGGAGGTAGCTGGGGGCAAAGTTTTCTCAGGGCCCCACATCTGCTAAGGTTAGCCCTACCAGTTTGGTCGAATATAAAGATGGAATTAAAATATCACTTTACAAACTGAAATACATTCTATTTATACATATATATATTTCGTAAAACATACTATTTCACCTTTACATGCATGCATGGCCTTTAAAGAGTGAATTAAATCTTTTTTTCATACTGTTATATTTTTTGTTATTCTATTTCAGTGGTGTATGATGGATGTCCACGTAGTTTCTCTTGCGGCCTATGGTGGGAGCGTACCCCATTTGGTAAGGTGGCCATAGAGTCTTGTCCCAACCATTCCCAAGGCAGAGCCTCCAGGTCATGTGATGAGGAACTAGGAGGCTGGCAAGAGCCAGACTTGTTCAACTGCACTTCTGATTATTTCCTGGATCTGCGCAAAGTGGTGAGTGTTTACTCCTAATTCACCTACAGCGCTACTAGTGGTTTGTAGGGCCACGCTACAGCAGGGGGGGATTGGCAGGTTACAAGCAGTCCATCACTCTTAACATACATTCATAAATACCACGGAAGATATTTTCAATGTGAGCTGAAGTGATGCTGTGAAGTATTTATATTTTTATTATTTGTAAATTAAGTCCCAGGAAATTTCATCTACATTATCGATTATTGCTTCGCTATTCTCTACACTTTAAAATCAGTTTATACCTCATACCGATACGATAAAAAGTCTCTAAATTGTTAGTCATTAAGTCCGACACCTAAGATCAGTCGACAGCATGTCTCTGCTGAGCTAAGGGTCCCGGTTCTCTATTGTCAAAAAAATTATAATTGGTGATTTCCCCTTTCACAATGATAAATTAACAGCCGGGGGCTGGATGTTGTTTGTTCTAGATTTAAGTTAGTTTTTAAGTTGTGTGCTGATGTCATCAGTTGGTTTAGAATGTGCACGTTAATACCCCCCCCTCCCCAAATTAAGTTTGTAAAATGTTCTCCCATCCAGTACTTGGGTAGGTTACAAAGCTAGTAGTCACTGTACATCATACACTTTTACTTTTCGCTAAGAAATTGTTTATAAACATCATCTAGAAGCTACAAAAGGGAAATTTTACATTTAATACCATCATAAATCTTCACAAATGATGCGTTCTGGGTGTCCTCAGACTTATTCACTGGAACTTTTGATTGGCATTTAATAAAATCAATCATTTACTAAGGGATAGCTTTATTTCAGTTAAAAGTAGTTACAGCAGCTCAAATCAAACTGTTCTATTGGGGGATCCCCCATTATTCCAGTCCTCCCCCGACTACAGGACGAGCAACTGGGCAGTTGTCGGGAACCAGACTTGTTCATACAAACTGTCCTATTGGAGGATCTCCCGTTATTCCAGTCCTCCCCCGACTACAGGACGAGCAACTGGGCAGTTGTCGGGAACCAGACTTGTTCATACAAACTGTCCTATTGGAGGATCTCCCATTATTCCAGTCCTCCCCCGACTACAGGACGAGCAACTGGGCAGTTGTCGGGAACCAGACTTGTTCATATGCATCTTTATTATATTTGGAAGAAGGTGCAGGAGAGGTGGAACTTGGGCGTGAACACTTGATTCCTGGGATTTTTCGTGTAAAATAAATATTAAAACGTTACATTTAAGGACTGTATATAAATGTGATGTCTATATTTAATGTTCATTAATAATATTAATTTACCAAAGTTAAATTAATGCTATCTTTCTTTAATTTGACAGATGTCCAAAATTGGAAGTCTTTTTATTTTACAGCTACCTTACATACACAGTCAACACAATTGGGCGCCATTAAATGTCACTCAGACTAGGCTACTGGATGGTAATAGCTATCTCTGTATAAATTTAAGGAAGGAAAACAATGTTCTGAGAAAAATAACTCACGAAATACACCTTCACCAGACTTATTTTGCATCAAGACACAACTATTACTTCAATGTTATTAACAACTCATAGTTCCGGAAACCCAGATTTCCCCAGAGCATTTTAAAACATCATTCTTTATTCTTATTTTGGTTTGTATACTTTCATGCGGGGACCATAAACACCTCAGTCCATACCATGACCAGCAACTATCAACACTACCTCAATTTCCAAAATAACCACTCTCTAAATGTAAAACACTCTCTCCCCCCCTACAGTCTGTCTACTTGAGCCAAACATGTAGATTCTGAAGAAGAAGAACTAAACAAGCAATGTAAACAACTTCAAAGTTCAACTGTTTTCTGAATACATAGTTAACAGTCAAATAAATGATCTTATCAAGAAACTACCATCTGGTGTGAGGCACTAGAGAAACTTAGATCCACACAGGCAACAATAACCTAACTTCAAGTATCACACAATATATTCACATCCAATGTCCTTGTCCTGTGTTTGTCCTTTATGTTATATATTTTCCATTTTCTCCCTTTTATGTTGTTTTGTTTTCTCTTTTAGGAAGTTGTGTTGCATGTTTCACATTCCTCCCTGATGAGTTCCGATAGAATGAAACCTAGGTCGGGGGATTGGTTGGTTACGATCTGTTTTCTTTAACAGGCAACCATTACCTCTTTGTCCAGTGGAAGCAGTGTAAAGTGTGAACTGTGTTCTTATTTTCATTGTAAAGGCCATATTGTGTTTGTCCCCCTTTTATTTGTTTCTATCCACCTTTCCTGTACCTTCTTCCAAATTTAATACAATCACACTGAAACACCACTTAATCTCCGCAACATTCTAGTTCACCCCAAATTGCCCGAGTCATCCACCAATAAAAACCTACATTTGACCAAAGACTCCTCCTTCCCATGTAACAAGCCAAGATACAAAACTCGCCAACTTTCCACCTCCTGTTTCTTAGTTGATTTATTTCTTAGAGTGTTTTAAACAAAATGCTATTAATTGACTGATTAATGCAGAGCAGAAAAATATTGCTATCTAATATTTTGATAACTATTTTAAAAATTATTCTTACAATTTATAATTATCTTTGAGCTGTCCTCTTTGTTTCAAATCTCGCTCTTCACAACGTGTTGTTGCATTTGTACGTGTCTAGCTGGGCCAACTTGAAGGAGGTGACCTGCACGTTACAACGTTTGTTGCTGTCAAGGTGGCGGCAGATTTACGCAGGGCCACCAACAAAACAGAAGAACTGCATGGATCTGATGTGTTGATTTCACAACAACTGCTCCAAGAATTGATGTCCTTTGAAGGAGGAGAGAAGGGCTTAAATCTCACACACAGTCAAGATAAAGATTACATTCAGGTAAATAATGTTGTTTTTATAAAATGTATGTTTGAATATGTAACTTAAGAGTTAGGGCTTGGAAAAAGAAAAGTTTGATCAAAACATTGAAAAGTAATTGAAGCTATGTAGAATTGGATTAAAAAAATTACCCAAAAATATTTAGTAGTTCCTATTTTATTTTAAAATGGTTCCTACTTTTAAAAAAACATCCCTCGTATAGTTATGGAAATTGATAAAAATAAAGAAATAGGAAAAATAAACAAATAAGTACAAATTTGATGAAGAAAGCCCACCTAGGGAAAGAGGAAAGATGTGTGAAGAATCCAATGCACAAAGGTGACATCTTCTTCCTTTCTTCTGTCTTCTATAGTAGAAATAGTCACACACACATTTTAACACAAATTGAGTATATTTGAATTAAAAATGGAGTAATCCAATGTTTGTGTAAAGTATATTCTCTCTTCTCTTATTGCAAGATAAAAGCAACATTGCCGAACTATTATTCAATTTGAGTTAAAATTTGTGTTTAAATGTGTATTTGACACTTCAACCCTAGATGACTGAAGAAAGATGAAGATGTCAACTTTGTGTATTGGATTCTTCCGACATTTTTCCGATTTCCCTATGTGGGCCTTCCTAATTAAATTTGCATTCATTAGTTTCTTTTTTCTTTATTTTTATCACTTTCAATTATTATAAAGTTATTTAGCCACTGGACAACCTTATTGTTAAACATATAATTTGATATATAATTTATATGGAATATGATCTAGTTTCTTTGTTATCTATCAAGTAGCTACTTACCATTTTATGACGATTTTAAGTAAACTATTATAATGATTTTATAGTATTTTTATTTAATTATTGTAGTCAAAACTTTTTGTATTAGTTAAATGTTGTGCAGACTGCTACATAAAAGTGTGTTATTATAGAACATTGTGGCCGCAGCGAGTGTGGTATTGTCTGATAAATACACGGAGCACTGGGAGAGAATTGAGGAGTTGACTGGTGAGACGGCTGAAGACTTGGTGCTGTCTGTTGACAAGTACATCGCTACACTCGCCAGGAGTCAGGAAGACACCTACACTAACCCGTTTGAAATAGTCGCCGACAACATGGGTATAGCAACACTACATATCTATATAACTTAGTGTTCACTTTGGGCCGAGTAGATAATATATATTAGGAGTAACTAATTGATAAATATGGCAAAGTACATATACAAGCTTTACTCATGGTTTCAATAAAACAAAATGTATATTTGAGTCAGAACTATTTATGTGAACTTTCATTCATCTCTATTTTAGTGGATGCTTTTATGGAACATCATTATTAGTCTAATAAGAAGTGAGTAGCTTCATTGATATTAGGAATGAGATCCTTGAATCCTTAAGGATAGTTGAGAAAATTTTGTATTCGAGACTCAAATCGGTTCAAATGACTATTGTTTTAGGGTTTTTACTAATTCTTTTTGATGGTTCAGAAATAGGGGTGGGCCGATTTCTATACTCAATTCCTTGATAACCTTATCGACTGGTATCACAATAATCAACACTATGCGCTAAAAATCTTGATACTACTCAGTATTCAACATGGTTAACTCCTCAAATGGGTCGGGGATAGTGATGGGCATAATCGAATGATTTAAATAATTGAATAATCATTCAATTCTTTTTAAAATAATCGAATTAATCATTCTTATGATTTTTAAAATAAATGGAGAAACGGAGAAAGGATAATCATCAGAAAACGCTAGTGGTTAGTTACTAGTTGTAGTTTTGCTGTCCTGTTATTCTCTTTGCTCAGCTATAAACCACCTCACACTCAATGTAAACATACCATTTCTTTGCAGCTTATCAACACGGTCATGGTCGACACAAGGTCGATATTTGTTCACTAAAGGGAACTGTAATTTGAAAATGAACCTAAGGAAAACACTTATTTTGTATTGAAATAGCCGAGTAAACATTCACTTCATAAGGCCGATTCTCCTCGGTGCTTTGGCAAGGGAGTGGTGAGCAAATGAATCGAATGAAGTGGCTCGCAGCTGTATCGTATTATTAGTTAGTAATTCTCATTCGAGTTATTTAAAAATAATCCGCATTAATATTCATTTTTTATTTATCGAATTCAACTGTTATAAGTATCGTCAACTTCGATTTCAATAATCTTCCTAAACAATGTCACCAATATAACTTTAATTAAAATATCTTTTCACTTAAGAAAATTAATTTAATAGGTATTGTGAAATGATTAAAAAGTATTATAACTTTCAAGGTTATTTCCACTTCTCGTATTTTTTATTGTAGGACTACTATTGATTGTAAATGTTATTTTTGTTTGGTTGCACCTTGTTATATAATTTGTTTAGATAGTCAAATTGAATAGTTTCCATATTTTGTCACACATGGATACAAATTAAGCATTTTTCTTTTGACCTAATTTCTATTCTCACAATATGAGGATTCATTCAATTTTAAGTTGACTGGTATCGAATAGGGTATTGGAGATGAAATGATAGTATCGAGCAAAGTATAGGAATCAAGAAAAGTAGGTATCGACCCATCACTATTTAGAACCAATTATAATTATTCGATGAACTTAACAACCAAGCCTCGGGCCAGTAATTTTTTTAAGTACCATGTCTTACTACCCGTTACTAATTACTCTAATGGTTTCAGCCTTCAGTGATGAGGAAATGTACCCGCATTTATGTAGAAGAAGAGTGGAAAACAATTTTGGGCTAACCTCCCCTCGGTACACCTGAACCTATATTCAAACCTCGATCTCCTCATCAATGGTAGTCTAGCCTACGGAATATATGAACTAAACATTGAAAGGAGGGTAAGGCCTACACACTTGCCAGATAATTGTAAGCCTCTGTAACACCACCCTTACTCCTCCAGAATAAAGGCGGGTATACAATTACTAAAAACATAAGAAATAAATACAAAGGTAAAAGTCTCATGTCAGAAGGGCTTCAATATTAAAGAAAAATATTAGTCGGAACAATATTATACTAATAAAATAACCTACTGTCCGTTAGAATAAATATTTAGCAAGTCCAAAACTTTAAACATGTTACATGTTATCAGTGTGCAATATCCTGCATTATTAGAAGACATGATATAACTAATATTTTAGCCGAAAGGGAATTTAGATATGGAAAGGCCGAAAAATAATTTAGCCCCTACTCTATAGCCGTCTTCTGTTCCTTCCTCACACGTTTCCCCTCTCTCCCTCGCCCCGTTTTCGCTCCACAGCCCTTTTTACACTTCCTGTCGCCTCCCGCGTCTCGCGGGGGGAACCTTCTTTCCAACCGGCCCAATAATTTTTATTTGTCCCCCTCTTTTGTTTCTAACACCCTGTGCGGCAAAAATCGCCCACAGGGGAGAGTTTATTTTATTTTCCCTCCAGGGCTACGTATGAAATATCTGCGTAGCCCTGGCGGAGTACTAACGTTTTTCCTTGACCGACCCCGGCGGCTCTCCCGACCGAGGCCACTCCTCCTCCGCTATTCTTTTCCTCTTCCCGTGTTTCTTCTCTTCTCCCTCCNTTGTTTCTGCCTTTGCTCCCTCTCTTTCCTGTGTACTGTATGTATTTATTTTAAGGGTCCTGGCGACCCAGCATGAGCTACGGGGTGGTTTTGATTTATCACTTTCCCACCCCCAACCCATTGATCGCAATATTCAGCCCGCCAGGGCGCCATTGTTTTTCTCGTTGAGTTTTGTATCGTATGTCCATATCGTGTCCGTTTTCGAGAGCCCTTCGGGGCTGGTGTTAACTGTTTGTCCTTTATGTTTCTCATGTTTTTATTAATGTATTACCTTATAATATGTGTTACAATTATAAAATAAAAACACTTACAAACAAACAAACAATTACTCAGAACACCCAGATGTGTCTTCGTTTGATTTCTTGTCGAGAGTCCCTACTGCTGTTCTTGTGCCGGTATTTATTTGAACATAGTCTCTCAGAGAGGGGGGCAAGAGGGGTAACACATACCAACGAAAACACAGAAACAAAAGAGAGAGGGAAGATGCAACGAGCTGTTTCGTGGAGGTTCCAGAAACATCATATGTGCTCACGCCACTTTCTTGAGACGGAAACGTCATAGTTCTTTCCCGGCATGCTTTGCTAAAAATACACTGTTGAAGCGTCTCCAGGCCTCGCGCAGTCAGTCAACCTGTTATGTTTGTAGTGACTGGTGGAGCTTGTGGGTGAGAGTCGGCTCGGGCGTACACACAAATAAATGGGGCCTTGGTGAGTTTTATCAGTTACTATTCTAGGGGTGGTAGAATATCACTAGAAATGATAGTGTCCAGTTCTATTGTTTTGATCTTCACCTTGTAGCATTATTTATAAATGCTATAACGTATACATTTTATCATGCCCCGCGTTGTGCGCCAATTGTAACGTATACATATTATCAGGTCTCTCGTTGTGCGTCAATTATAACGTTTACCTTATATCGGGTCCCGCGTTGTGCGTCAATTGTAACGTATACATTTTATCTTCCTAAAACTTTAGTATTTGCCCCACGTTGTACGCCAATTTATAACGTTGCATCTTACAAGGCCTCACGTTGTATGCCAATTGTAAAGATAACATACTTTACTGCCCTGCGTTGTACATCAATTGTAAAGATACCTATTTGTATCATCTCTTTAGAAAACCTCCACGTTGAGCGCCATTTGAAACATCACACAATATACTTTCTAAGGATTATATGAGTGGGTGCGATGTTTTGAATACTAAAACTTCCATGTACTTTAAATATGTTTAGTTTTATTTCCACACGTTTTTATCAACTGTAAAAACACTGTACTCTCTATTATACACTAACTAGGCAATGTGCCTATATGTTGTTACATCTTTTGTACAACCGTCCTACACACGTCTATCAGCTACAGAAGACGAGAAGTGACTCTAACAACTAGCGTCAGCAAGCCAAGCGTCTTGCTGAGCTGTTGATTGTGAACCCTGTAAAATGGATACTCTCGAACCCAGATCATTACTTGATTTCTTTCCATCGACCAATAGGGAAATTATCTATAAGCGCGAAACTAAATCTGGCTTAGCGTCACTATGCACCTGCTATTAAATTACTGCGTAATACAACCCAGAAATAAGACCATGCCCTTGACACGTGCAGCTAAATGAAATAAAAAAAGAAACATGGCCATAGTTTAGAAAAGATGAGTTTAAATTAAGTTAACTGAAAAAAAGGAAATATGAAGATATTTACTTTAAAATATGATCTCAAATATTAATAAAGACAGGATAATCGATATCATTACAATGCTCCACCTCAAAGTTCACAATCAAAAACACAACTAAATACATAATTATGTAATGAACAGGGTATATCAGCAGAGGAGAGTAAAACACAGACTGGACTGTGTCAGCACGGCTAGAACATGCTCACTTAGATACCGCCATTATAGTTTGTAAAGACATGACTGACTGGTGTGAATAGGCCTGCTTGGAAGAAAAGGAAAGAAGGTTATCTAAGGGTGAGACCAGGGGGTTGCCTGGATTTGGTTATATATTGGTGAGCAAGTTCCCACTTATGGAGCTAGGAAGCATTGCAACTATTGGCGAGGGCTCGTATTACTCTAGTACTATAACATCAGTCAAAATCAGTATTATATGTTTGGGCATGAAGTGCTACTGGTTTGTCAGGGCTGTTGTGGTTGGTATCAAAACTGTGACCATTCATTTGTCGTCTGGGTGTTCCTGTGGTGAAGCCGATGTATTGAGCAATGCAGTGGTTTCATGGTAGCTGGTAAATAATATATTCTGTGGAGCAGTCACAGCAGCAGGCCTTTCATGGAGTATTCCACTTGTGTGGACAAATGCACATAATACTCTCGTGTATTCCCAGCCTAAGTAGAAATTGGCACGACTTCAATATAATGGTGGTTAAACCATGTAAAGTAGAAAGGAGCGCAATCCACCCCCTGAAGTTCCACAAGTCTCGAAGATGTAGAAGAGCTCACATCCTTAATATGTAATACAAATAAGAAATGTGAATGTATGTGAATGTTTCAAAACCAGAACAAACTGCTAGCACATAATTATAAAGATTTAACTGAGGTTTCCAACCGTCCATAGGTGTATTATGTTTATTAATTTGTTTTGTTCCAGCGCTTGGTTTGGATGTAGTGACCCCTGAGAGCCTGTTTGGCTATGAGACAACTACTAAAGACTTGGCTGGAATATTGTCATTGCCAGGAGAGAGGGTGGTTATACCAGATACTTCTCAGTTTCTACAGCCCTCTATACAGGTGAGTCGTCCCTCTATCAGGGCTGCCACCTGTCTGGAAAACAGAGAAATGTCAGCAAATTTTGTTTGACTTGGAAAAATCAGGGAATTTTTAAAATTTCCAAAAAATGACTGGAATTTTAATTTATTGAGTCCAAATTTTCGAAAGTATTCAACTATTTTGCTAACAACCTATTTTTGCATAAATGTTTTTCTGCTTAGTAATTAATTAAAATTGCGATCATAATTTATGAACTTCACAATGTGGCATTACGTAATCCAAGAACATTTGCACATGTGTTAGTTAATGCATCATGGTCACTGTTCTAGTTGGGAAAAAGCGTCTGCACAGCCTTCATATAACACGCAATATGCATGCGAGTATTTAATATTCTGTATTCTTTGTTCTGAAATAGTGACAAAAAGGTGCTTTAGCATTATTTTATATATTATTGTATCTTTTTTTTTAAATAATATTTTAATTAATTATTATGTTATGCAGTTATAGCAAAATGGTTTATCTAACACATCACAAGTGTATTTGTTTTGAAGCCCAACCACCCACTATTTACAACTAGACAACAATAAGATGTTCTGTGTGAATGTGTGAATAGCAGTGCATCCATACTCCAGAAACAAGCTTCAAATAAACTAGAAAAAACATGTATTTATTTATTTATTCATGATGGGCCTGGGCCTTAAAGTTTTTTTATCCTTAGTAAACATGTTTATCATTAACTATGGAGTTGGAGCATAGACTACTTGCATTGCATGTAATAACAGGAAGGTTAAGGTTTGAATCCCGGTTAGGTGCACTTTGGTGGTTTAACCATTCTCTCCATGCTAGTGTGTGTGCATCTATTCTAAGCTACCTTCTCATTCCTGCCACATGATATTGCGTTGTTGGAACTAATATATTTTGTCTGGAAAACCTGGAAATGTCGGGAGATTTCATTGTTATAAACTAGTGGCAACCCTGCTCTATGCAGGTGAGTCAACGCTCTATACAGGTGAGTCAACACCCTACACAGGTGAGTCGTCCCTCTACACAGGTGAGGAGGATGAGTGTCACATTCCTGGCTGCTTAGTAAAAATAGATCAAAATTAATTGAGTCTATCACTAGTCAAACTCGCATTGGTTGTTTAATGGTCTAACATGTCACTTTGCAATAGACTGGAATGCAGATCTGGGTTCAATTCTTGGCTATGTTTGCTGTGGGTGTTTTTCCTAAATTGTTTGCCTCTCTCTTACCATGTTGTCAATATTTTATCTTCCCCATCCCCTCTCCAGTAGCTTACGAGTACTTAGACACGGTGATAAAGATAGACAAGTTGTTGTTGTTTGTCGTTACTACTGTGTAATGTTGAATGTTCACAATCGTTCCAGCTACCATCGTCATCTGCTCTCGGCAGCGGTCCCAACGAGGACTTGTTTGAGGCCGTTCCTGCGCTAGTGTTCCCCAAGTACAACAACTACCTGCTTGACAGAGACAAGTTTGATGTCTACTCCAAGATTCTGGTTCCGCTGAACTTGCTGGGTATTAAACCTCTTAAACAAGGTCAGACATATTTTCATTCTATAATGTGAAGGTAGGAATTAATATTTTATATGAGATACCGGGTTTTCTTACAAAGGCCTTTTTTACTTTCAAAATTCTAGTATTTAATAAGATTCTGGTAGGAAAAAGACCTTTCAGAAGGCTCTTCATAAGAAAATTACCTTACATCCATTACTGTTTCCAGCCTATGGCCTCTGTCAGTTTTTTATCCAGTCATATATTTCCCACTACCGGCTAGACTAGGCCTGCTGTAGCTTCATATGTCTTGTAATCTAACTTAAGACTAGGACAAGCACAACATCCAGTCTCTGGATATTAATGTATCACTGTGAAAGAGTAAACACACAATTCAACAATGATAAATGTGTTGGCCATGCCAGGAATCAAACCCGGGACTCTTGGCTCAGTAGACAGACACGCTACCAACTGAGCTAAGGTGCCGGATAGTGACCATAGGTACAATTCTCTATCTGGAAAAATACCCGTGGTACTGCCAGGAATCAAACCCTGGACCTCTATATTTGTAGCCAGAAACACGAGACTAAGGGGCTGAACCAGTTATACTAATATAATATTACATTAATAGATACAGCACTACATTAAATAAATGATTGAAATTGATGTTAGAAAACCATTTGATTAAAACTAGGCCCAAACCTTTATATTAATTTGTAAAGATAACTTGATGAGGCATTAAACTGACCCGATCGCACGCTGGAAATGATGGTATTGATTTTATAGATATATAATCTTGAATTATTTTCATCAAGGTCTGTTTGAACATAAACCTCACTCAGAACCTCATTTTCATACTTTGGCCTTGTTCCTCTTACGGTATTCATATTCAACACTAGAAAACCTTAGTTCCAATGCTAGAGTTAAAATATTTACATAATTTTAGCAACAGCCCCTAGACTAGATCCTTACACTTGTAATCCTGTTATGTGCCTTAGGCTCAGCGGAGGAAAGGGAAAAATTAATAATGTTTTCAACTTGTGACTTGATTAGAAGGTTAGACAAAGAGAAAGAACTGACCATCAAACTTTTTACAATATGCTCATTTCAAGACTTGGGTATTAAAAAAAAGTCCCAAGATTATTTTTTTAATATGTGAACTTAATGTTTTATGTAACTAGATTTTCATTCATTTATTTAGAATAAAATGTGGTCATAATTGCAGAAATTGTTTTAAGAAAATCATTTCTTTTGTATTTTTCAACAACTCTTGACCTGATAAACTCGATGAATGAACATTCGGTGTACAGTGAAAGTCTAGAATCTTACCTTGACAGACTCCACTATGGTCCTATCTTATAAGAAACACCATAGTGGAAACAAAGTATAATAGCATTGAAATATTGATGTGTGTGTGTGTGTGTGAATATGTGTTAGTGTTTTTACTTTTATTTGTGTTCTACTATTTTCCTAATACTCTATCATTTTATTTATCACCGATTGTTTTGCTCAGTGCACTTTATTTCAGACATATAAATTGGAGGGTTGGTCCTAAGGCATCAAAATATGGTTAAATTTGTTCATTAATATTTTAATGAAACTTGGTATGACTAGGATGGTAGGATGTGATTTGAGCGCCAGTAAAAGTTGTGAATGTTGTGCAGGTGAGCTGACCACCAAACACAGCTTGGTGAGCAACAGACGAGCTGTGCTTAGCTACGCCCAGTACCGCATGGCAGGCCTGCTACTTCCACAGAGATATGATGAGACGGTGAAGAGACGCTGGGGAGTCGACCTCAGGGTGGGCTCCCCACTCGTCTCACTCGCGATATTGGTCACAGATGAAGAGGACGCTCAACAAGGTTTATACTCACTTTCCAAGGACACGGATTGACTTAACATTACAACAGCTCATTACATTTGAAATTAATAATAATTAGCTAGGGATGGGTATTATGAATCCTCGGTTCACTAAGAATATTTGAGATTCAAGGATTAAAAAGAGGTATAAGTAACCATTTATAATATTTAGGATCTGATTTTATCTTTCAACATTACTCACTTGTGGCTTAGCCCAAAATAATTTTGGGACAAACTTAAAACTAGACCACATACCAATATTTTACAATCTAACTCATTGGGAATTCACATTATAATAGAAATACTATTAGGTACTATTTAATCATGATCTTTGATTTCTATAGAGATTAATTAATAAATGTGATGAACAAAGGCATAATAAAATAAGAATAAAAAATCATTGTAATGTTGAATAGGTTTGGTTTTTATATTCTTGACTGTTAGGTAAAATGAAAATTCAGATGAGAAAAAAATATTTATTAGAACCGTCTTTACTATTAACTTACTATAATGTTTTAATAAAAATCTCTTCACTGTAAATGTATTGGTAAAAATGTTTATACATCCTAGAAGATAAATAAAAGTGAGAGAGAGCAATAAATAAGAGCGAATGGAAGAATAAGGTCCACACAAGATGCATTATATATTTTTGAGATGATTCTGGTATAAATGTCAAGTTAATTAATGAAATGTTGTATTTGTGTTAATTAAAGTCGACTCAAGTCATCACTACAAGCTATTGACTGACAGTGGTTCCTTGCCAAGCCCTGTGATATTGCGATTATGGTTGGACCCAGAGTCTCAGCCCCTCTCACCGCGGTTAAACCCCCAGTGTGTACACTGGAGTATGGACAGGGGGTGAGTGTGGAACTCAAATGAATCATTTATAAAAATGTACCAGTTACATTCTTTTTACATAAAGTAACTTTTTTCAAATTTTGTAATAGAGCACTAGGCTAAATCATGGTTTAAATTAGGAGAGATAGCCAGCACACTTACCTTGGTGATACTGGAGTAGAAATTGTTTAGATATAACATTAAAAAACACACAAACACATTTTTAAGGACAAGCTTTCACTGTCACAGACAG